>BJCM01008242.1:0-15971 GCA_018326385.1 Flaveria bidentis
CCCCCTCGCAACCACCTTCGACCGTCGTAGCCTCCCCCCTTTGACCCCCCTTCGACCCACCTTCGACCGTCGCCCTCGCAGCAGCCCCCTTCGACCCCCATTGCAGCAACCACCTTTTTTTTATTTAATTTAATTTATAATTGATTTGTTGTTTGTGTAAGATGATATGTGATTTGTGTAGGTTGATTTTTCATTTTGCAGATGTTAAAAAAACAAACAGTCTTTTTCTTGTAAACTGCAGACATTTGGTCTACCTCTTCTGCTACAGATGTCTGCAGATGTGATCCGCAGACTGCAAAAGTTTTCTTGCAGAAAAAACAAACAACACCTAGGTGTGTATATAATAATGGGTTAGCAGGCTGAACGAGTTCTAGCTAGCAATTTGATGGGGCTTGAAATGTGAACCTAAACAAACTTATATACTTATTTGTATTAAATATATCAACTCTAACCCGAAGACATTTTAAAACATGAAATGTTTTGAGTTGATCAGTTTAATATATGAAATATGAGTAAATAAATGGTCACTTAGGTGCACTTTATTTTTTTTACAACAAAATATTTACAGTCTGCCGATCACATCTGCAGACATCTGCAGGAGAATAGATAGATCAAACTTATATAGTCTGCAACAAAAAATGTCTGTTTTTTAAAGTTTGCAGACTACTAAAATTAACTGGTCGTGGTATATGACAGTACTGGACGATGATGGTGATAGTGGATGGTGGTGGTGGCGGATGGTGGGTGGAGACGGATGATGGTGGTGGAGGTGGATGGTGGTGGTGGGCATGGGTAGTGGTGGTTGATGGTATTTAATCATGTGCATACTTTTAAAAAACTTTAGAAATTGTTGTGACAAGTCTGCATCATGCAGACCTCGTGTAAATCTTTTCTAATAAAAAGTTTTTCAAAAAATAAATACCCTGTAGATCTCAATGTCTGCGTGTGGTCTGCACGATGTAAACATAAGAGTTGAAAAAGAGCTTTTAATAAATAAAAAAACATCCCTTTAGTTATAACATTAAATTTATCCCAAAGGAACCTTTTCTATTGATGTCTTTCTAATTATTTATGTTTCCTAACTCAAGATGCGGGTAACATGAATGGAAAGAGAGTAAAAAAGTGAGAGTGGGTAATTCAAAGTAATTAATAAAGTTACTTGATAGAAAGAATCAAAAAGGAAATTAATTTCACCGTCATATCGAAAAAGGAAAATAATTGTAATTTATAAATGGATAATAAGAGGAAAAATTAAAATCACAAGTACCAAACTATAAATTTGAAAAGCTTATAATAATCTATATTATATTATAATAAATTAATAAATGTATGAAAATATATTATTATACTTAAAAAAATATTTTTTAAAATAATAATAAAGGACGGTAATATTGGCCCACCACGTACGTCAGTTTGGGTTATTATTCTTGGGCTTTATGTTTACACGTGAATTTTCTGAAATGATCCATTTGAGTGGAAGGAACCAAAACGCCATTTAACAATTGTGGTTTCGAATTGGCATATTTAAGAGATAATAATAACTAAAAATTAATATTTGGTTTAATGTATTATTTATGTTTAATTGGGAATTATATACACACATATTAGTTTGAAAATTATGCAATTAGATTTACTTGTTTTTCCTTAAAACAGAACTTAATCTTAAACTACTAAGAGTTAGGGTTGTCTATAAATCAATCGAAAAAAATTCCGTTGGCTAGTTTTAAATATGTTTTTTGTGTAAGAATTGTGGAAATAAGAAGAAAAGAAATGAAAAGTTGGGAAAAGTTAAACGTGTTAAGGAAAAACAAAAGTAAATGATTGTATTTATATTGATTTTATGTGGATGATCGAACATCTAAAATTAGAAATTTGATACCATTTGAAGTTTTAGAATTTGAAATTTAAACACTACAAATCCAAAAAATTTAAGTGCGTGTATACATACATATATTGTGTGTTATATATATTACCCAATCCACCGAAGGCCCCAACACCATATGACCCACAACCGCTCGTTTAATATCATACAGCCACAAGAACAAGAGTGTCAAACCAGCCACATTGGCTCAAACAGTCAGCTAGCCATCCAAAACGTCTTATTGCCAATTTTCAAACGCTTATATAAAAAATCTCATATACTTGTTGCAGGATCGAGTTTTGTCACTCAACACTATTTTAGTCTCTCAAACACTAAGTCTCACTCGGATTGATGATACAAAATTCTCTAATAGTTGATAATAATATAATAAGTAAAGTAAATAAAACACACAATAGATATTTTCAAAATACTTGTATATATTAATTCTCAACTCAAAGTGTTACTAGGCTCTTACAAACATATTATATGAGTTACAATGAAAAACTATATATACTACTACCTACAACCGGATATACTTTGATACCAGCTAGGAACCTACAACTAAAACAAATACTACATTGCTAAAGGTAAGGTATCTTAGATAAAATATTATATAAGATTTGATAGATGATATATCAATGACTTACATTTTGTCACCAACTAAAATTGGTAACTGTACTAACTGATAAGGAATGAACATTGGAATAAAGTATGGTCTACTATATGGGCGTGGGAAAGCACCATGCAGTATATCAGAGATTTCTTGCGGAGTGTCAGAGAGACCATAGTTATGTCCATTGGTTCATAGTAGGTTCTTCCGAAGGTTAATTGGCTTCAGAAGAACAAGTTCTTCCGAAGCCACTTATACTTCAGAATAGTCTACTTCTTTCGAGGCTTTTCTAGGACTCCATGCTTCAAAAGTTATTGTCTTGGATTCTTCCAAGTGTTGAACTTTGGAAGAAGGAAGACTTTGTCTTCAGAAGTTCTTTCAGAATTGACATTCGGAAGCTCAGCATTTGCTTTCGGAAGTTCTGCTTTTGCCTTTGGAAGTTCTATTTTTGCCTTCGGAAGTTCTTTCTCAGTTGCACCAAAATTGTCTAAATGTTTGTTTTGGTTGCACCAACCTTACTTGATCCAACACTTATAAACGTGAATCTCAAATTGCACACACCATGTTGGTTGCTACTTTTTTAAAGCATTCACACTAGCATCCTATCTCTATCCACATATTTACACAAAAACACAAATTTTTACTCTATCTTTCAATTAAAATATATTTTTATATTTTTATTATTACATTTTTTCTCACATGTACTCACAATCACTTTTAAAAATATTAAAAAATTATAGGCGATGTATTGTGTTTCCTAAAATATGAAGAATCGCAATACAATCCTCATAAATTTTTATTTGTCATTCACTCACAACAACTTATAATAATCCCCCATAATATACTCACATCAAAATGGAGCACCTATTGTGAATGTTCTTAGGCTTCTAAAAACCCATTTGTTATAAACCTTACAGATCCTTACATAAAAAGAATTAACATAATAATCATTTACATGTGATGCCACATGACATTTCCACAAGCTCTTTATCATCTTAGTTTTCCCGCACATACTATTTATTCTATTAAAAAAATCAAATAACTAATTTTTAAAATTTTCTCTTTCTCTCTATTTATATTATATATCCAAGTTTTTTAATCATTAATTTTTAAACATAGTTTCTCTTCAAATAACAACTAACTATTTTGATTGAATAGAATATATTTTTTCACAATCAAAATTGTCTAATACCATGATATTTTTTCTAAAACAATGAAACTTTTATAAATTATCAAATATTTTAAAATCTTTATTTTTTTTAAATAAGAGTTTTATATAAAAATATTTTTTACAAAAAAATCTGAAGTTTTTAAACTGTAAGATACCAATAAAAACGAGCTTTTTTCAAAGTAATAACTTTTTTAAAACGAAAGTTTTAAAAATTGTAAAAATCTTTTATCAGCTAATCAAATTACTTTTAAATATAACGTTTTATAGTTTCTAACTCTTATTTAATTTATGTTAGGTTTTTTTTATTTAACTCGTGTAATACACGATGTTATAACCTAATGTTGTTTATATAAAAGAAATTATAATAACATGTAATAAAATCAAAATGTATTATGAAACGAGAGGAATCAAACAAAAGAAAATGGATCATATGTGAGTGAGTGCTCATAATAAACTGAAAGATCATATGATCTCCTCGAAAAGACTTTAGTATAATATTTTAATAATAACCAATATTTATTTTCACTTTAACTCGACATTTACGAGATTTTTTGAATTCTTGCTTAAGTACATGGTGAGATTTAAGTTTTTTTCAGGGGTAATTTTTTTAAAAAAATTCTTGCCTATGGTAGAATTTTATTTTTTGTCTTGTTTTAAAGTTAAAAATAGTAAATGAGATGTTCTCGTTTACGTGACGAGGGTAAGTAGATTTAGGAGTCATTCAGTGGGTGTGAAGGGTATTGTATAGTTGCCTTTGTTTAATTGTATAAAGTTAGATGAATTTGTCTATTTGTATTTTCAGCTCAAATAATTAGTTAGTTGTAGATGGATTGCATTTAATTGGGAGCTTATGGTTTACTTTCTTTTTATGTGTAATTAAATTATTATTATCCTCTACTTCTATTATACAAATACAGGAGACTATAACTTAGTGTAAAGAATAAAAATGTAAAAATGAAATAGTGAAAGTTAATCGCTCACATAGAAGACTTATTTTGAACAAAGTACAAAAAACGTGTTTTCAACTCTATGTTCGTATGTTTGTTGACCAAGTTAGATAATTCTGCTGCCGTTCAAAGCTAACATAAATTTCAACTCAACAAAATCGGTTTAATGTTTACTCATGAATTAAAGTATATGAAAAATAAAATATAATATTAATTTAAAAAATTAAATATTAAAAGTTTTGAAACTTACCTTTTGTTCGCCATTATAGCACGTGTGTAATCTAGTTATTATTTACACGTTAACTTCGTCCCTCATCTTTCATTAGCTGATGAACAATTTATTGATAGTTCGTTCAGTGTTTTAAACTCACTAAACAACAACTAAACACGAGGTATACCAAATATCAATTTTAAACCATTTTTAAAATGGTTACATCCGGAGAAAAACATCCATCAGACAAAGACATTTTAATGTTTTTTTCCGAAAAACACACATTCTTTATGTAATATTTACTTTATTCTTAAGATCATCATCATGAGAACGTGTCCTTTCGTTTTTACTTTGAGTTGTTAAAAGATTATGTTTTTCTATTATCGGTAGAATAATATATATTTCACATCTCTTTAATGCTACCTTGTAAAAGTTTGTTGTTACTTTTTAGTAACAAATATGTTCATTAAAACCTATACTAACTTATATATGTTTAATGAACATATATAAACCTATACTAAAAGTTTGTTGTTACTTTTTAATAAACATATATATGTTTAATGCACAACCAAATTTAACCAATATCCAAAAACACAACATAAGCGAGTATACATGTTGCATTAAATGTGATACATAAGAGATTTTTAATCGTCTCTTTTTTTCTCAGTCAAACAACACATGACTGTATTATCAAAAACGTTAACACGATTCATATAATTTTCTACTTACAAATGATTATACGCTAAACGGTTATATAAATATTACCATAACTAGCTTTAGTTACCCCGTGTATTACATGGGTTGAATAAATAAAATATTAAATAAAATAAAAATTATTAGTTATAAAATAATAGACTAAGACATAATATAATTGAAATTATGTATCAGTAACAAATATTGGTAATAAAACAATAATATGAAAATATATTTTATTTTTTGTTTTTTTCAAAGATAAATTAAATATTTTGTTTTAAAATAACGTTTTAAAAAAAATTAAAATTTTTCTTACTATAACTCCTTATTTTAATTATTTTTGTTTAATAAAAAATTTACTTTAAAAAGCCAATTTTGAAATATTACATAAAAGTAGTTTTGTTTTTTTGAAAAAAAAATCATTTTATAAAAAACTATCTCTATAGAAATCACACTAATAAAAAAATTCTCTTTCTTATTTTTATTAAAAAGCTAATTATAATATAAAAATAAATAGATAATATTATTAGTAATTAATATGGTTATTTAATAGGAGAGAAAAACGAGAAAATTTTGAGAAAATAAATATGATAATGAAAAATGGCACACTCATTTACCATTTTATTATAGTAGAAAAATTAATTAAAATTATAATTTTCTTATAAATATCTTTACACGTTCCCGTTGGGTGGAAGTTGCACTTACGTTTCTCCTTTGCCTTTCGCCACCCTTTCTATTCCAAAAATATTATTATTCTCAATTACCAATTTACGATAGTACCCTTTATGACTACCCATTTAACTTACTCCCCCTTGTAATTTACTCAAACCCCAGGGGCAAATTTGTACTACACCAATCTATATATTCCACTTATTTTCAAAGTCTACACGAGTCATAAACCTTACACAATAATTCACCAAATTTGAGTTCTTGTTGAATCGATCTTAGAACAAAGGTGTAGAGGAATCAATGGAGAATTTGCAACAACCGATGATCCCGAGATTTCTCTACTCTTCTTCGATGAAAAACGGGTTTGATTCGGAGCATGTGATGGCGAACCAACATGACCTGAGTACATCATCAGTGGTTGCTAGAAGAGGTTTTGTGGTGCAAGCACCAAGGGAGCCGGGTGGTATTAAGATGTTCTCGTCAGCGTACTACGCTGCGTGTACCGCGGGTGGTACGCTGGCGTGTGGAATCACCCACACGGCCATCACACCGTTGGATGTTGTCAAATGTAACATGCAGGTGATCGTCTTTTTTGTTTATGTTGTTTTATTTTATGGTTTGTTTTGAAGGTGTTTTTAGATTTATTTTAAGCATGATTTTGAAAACGTTTAAACTAAATGATTTTTTTAATAATTTATTGTTTAATCTTAAATCCATCTAACATGTTTTGTGGAATTTAAACCTCCTGACATTTAAAGGAGGAAATATCTACTAGACACGTTAATAACGTTGGGCCAGATGATATTTGGTTTTAAATAAGTTAGATGATATATTAACTTGATATTTGTGTTGGTTATTATTCAACGCAAAGAATTCAAATGTTTGAAAACTAAGAAAATGAAAGTTTGATAGCCATTTTAATGTTTGAAAATGAGAAAAGTGAAACTTTGATGGCCAATTCACCTTTCACTCATGCAAATTATCATCTTTTTTATTTGATACATAATTTTGTCTTTCTATAATATTTTGTAATATTTAATGATTTTAAGAAATCTAAACACATGGTTTTTATCTACAGTGTAATATAACTTTTTAGTCAAAACGAGTTAGAATCTTAAATAAACTATGCTTTGATATTACATTCATCATTATTGGTTTTGAAATCTCTAATGATGCCATCATGTCCTTTGTGTACATTTGATACTTCAGATTGACCCTGCAAAATACAAGAACATTTCATCTGGATTTGGGGTCCTACTCAAGGAGCAAGGGATCAAAGGATTCTACAAGGGCTGGGCGCCAACGTTCCTCGGTTATAGCGTGCAGGGCGCTTCGAAATACGGTTTCTACGAGTACTTCAAGAAAAAATATTCTGACATAGCTGGCCCCGAGTATGCTACCAAGTACAAAACATTGATTTACCTTGCTGGTTCTGCGTCCGCAGAAGTTATCGCAGACGTTGCTCTTTGCCCGTTTGAGGCGGTTAAGATTCGCGTCCAAACGCAACCTGGGTTTGCCCGAGGGTTGTCGGATGGGCTTCCAAAGATCATCAGGAATGAAGGTGCTGCAGGGTATGTTATCATGAATGTGATCACTTCATTATTAACTAATTTGAATACATGTTAGAGGGTTGTTTTTTATATAATCTTTTTTGTATATTCTGCAGGCTATTTAAAGGATTGGTTCCTCTGTGGGGAAGACAAATTCCATGTAAGTTTATAGTTGCTTAATTTATGGGATTAATTGCCACAAAACATTACTAATTGTAGATGATCAAGAACGAAGATTCTGATTGACTTATAAATTTCTAACATGACACAAACCTATTAAATTCACGGGTAAGGGTTTAATATAAATGGGTTAGTTGGGTGACTTTTGGGTTGAACTGTTAACAAGTTTAACTAAACAGGTTGTGTTCAGGCCAAGCTCGTGGGTTAACAGGTCGACCCATGGTTATTTTATATATAAAAAACAAATATTTTAGTGGGTATTTTGTGCCAAAATATAAAAGTGAAATTGACCTAAGATGTTATAATTCAAATGTAGTTGGTTTATACACATTTGTATCTTCGGTTGTAAATTTGTAATTTTAAAGCATTTATATGCATAAGAAAAGTTTTAAGTTAAACGGGTCATGTTCATGTCAACATGTGAACATTGATGCCGTCTTCATGTTCTTGTCTATACGTAGACTGATTCTAGCAGATTTGTGGTGTTGATATACACACACATTACTTTTTTTTTTGTTATTTGAGTGCTATTTTTAGTTACTAAAGAAGACTTTATCTGATGTGTTCAGATACAATGATGAAGTTTGCATCTTTTGAGACAATTGTGGAGGTGATGTACAAACATGCAATCCCCACACCAAAAGAGCAATGCAGCCCAAGTTTTCAGCTTGGAGTGAGCTTTGCTGGTGGTTATTTGGCTGGTATATTATGTGCTGTTGTTTCTCATCCTGCTGATAATTTGGTCTCTTTCCTCAACAATTCCCAGGGTGCTACTGTTGGAGATGTGAGTATATTCATATATCAATTTTTATCATCTTTGTTAGTTCAGTTTTAGTTATCGAAAAGAAAAGGCTGCAACGGTGATCAAATTTGACTTGTTTACTTATGAACGGGTCATTTCTTGTTGCATTTTACCCTAAATAGGTCAGATAAATAGAACTTTGAAGGTAATGGGTCAAACGGCACAGAAAATGTGTTTTAAAACGAATAAAACCTCCTAAACCAATACGAAGTTAGGCGTGTGGTTAGTAACCGTTGAATGTTTTTATTTATTTATTTATTTAACTAATTTATGGTTATTTATGCAAGTTAGTTGCAAGATATTGCAATAAGTTGGTTAATAATGTTTTTTAAGCTGAAAAAGCCATTTAATGTTTGCCTTACTCAAAAGTTATATATCTTTATATTATTGGAAAATAAATTTCTTTTGTTGTGACACAGTGAAGATTTATAGTAAAAGAATAAAGCTCTTATGGAAATAAATATTTCAAATCAACTCAACCAACATAAATATATCTATTTTGACCCTTTATGCAACCTGTCTACCCATTTTCTTTAGTGATCATGATACACCGCCCTTATGTTTGCATCTTTCTTTACATGATATGCAACCCATTCTGCAGGCCATCAAGAAACTCGGTTTATGGGGTCTCTTCACGCGTGGGCTACCTCTACGTATAATCATGATCGGATCTCTTACAGGAGTACAATGGGGGATCTATGACTCTTTCAAAGTTTACGTCGGGCTGTAAGCTTCTTCCTAAAAAAAACCTCTATAAACAATATTCTCTAACATTAAAAAAAACCCCGAACCTTTTATTTATTTATTTCTTTTTGTTATTATTTCAGGCCGACTACCGGTGGTGCTGCTCCTGTTGCTGCCAAGTAAACCAATATAAGAGAGGCTGCATCTGATTCTTAGAAGAGCAAATCTCCATTTTGTGTATTGTTTAGTGAATTTTAGCTAATGCCATTATTAGACACCAATATTGATTACAAATAAGCACCTTTTGTGTGTTATTCTTAAAACATTCAAATTCCTGGTCTTTCTTCTATTTGAGGGAAATTTTCAATTTGTAACTTGTTAGTGGATGCAAATCTACAAATCTTCCTGTTTACTTTGCTAATTAGTCACGTGAGGGTCCTAAATGGCGACATGCGACATACGACATCCAAATCAAAAAATGAAGAGAATGCCAGGATCTGGAGAGAAAATTGTGTTACTATAACTTAAATTACAGACAATTGGCATCCAATGGCTATGATGACTGTGTCAACTACGGCCAATAGGTGGTAATGATAGACAAATGTGTTACTAAAACTAAAATTGTCCGAATCAACCCACTTATCAAAGATGAGTCATGATTCAAATGTAGTTTTCATGAACTATGATTTCTCTTCTTTTAAGCTTTAACTCAATAGTTGGTCAAAGGAAAACCACCATGGATGTTTCATTGCATAAGTTTCCAATCTAATGTGTTGAGTCACGCTAAGCTTGGAATACATAACGGTCATATGATTCAACGGTATTAGACCAAGCTCAAAAACATCCATCAGCACATGTTTTGATCAAACAATCTCAATATAGAATATAAATAACTGGAAAGAACGTATCATGCCTATGATTAATCAAACAAGCTTGATTGAGGGATATGCATGTCCAATGTTCGATTCATTGGCACCCTAATTTCAATAACATATACTTGTATATCACACATAATTCAGGTATGATGTACTCCCCTAATAAAGAAGGGAACATTTGGTAACTTTTTAAAAATATATCATCCAACCAACAAGAAACATTCATATAATCATATGGGATCCAAAATTCAAATCAGTTCTTATAATCATACTCTATGATCCAGATCCTCCCCTTAAACAACAGTCATAAAACTTCTTTGACTTGGCTGCCAAACAAAATTATTCATTCTAATGCTAACAAATGCTGCTACAAACTCGGAATATTATGAAAGAAGTTTAAAAGCTAGTGTTGCCAATGTTTTAGTACCTTTCATAAGGGATGATTCCAGTGACAAGAAGATTTAATCCTCTGCATCTGAGCTTTTGACTTCTTTCGGTGGTGCAAAACTCTTGCTAAGCTGAGACCTTGTCCATGGATCCAACGGGGGTCTTTGGGCTGGTTGTGGGGCCGGGGGTTTTGACTGTCTAAGCTCGTTTTCCCTGTCTATGAACCTGTGGGTGGTTAAAGACATTTCACTATCAGAATTATCTTACAAAAACAAGAACTACGAACTAGAAAATTGCAAAATTAAAGGCTCATCAAGACAACAAGGATTATTATGATAATTGTTTTAATAAACGCACTCCCAGATGCACTGCATAAAGAGAAAATAAACGGAAAGATGAATCCTGCAAGCCAATATGATTAAAAAAACTTACTCGATGTATGCCATTGGTGCAGCATCACCAACTCTTATTCGTGTTCGAAGCACTCTAGTATATCCTCCTGCTCTATCCCTGCATCATCAATATATTGTTTAACTACAGTTAATATTGATTAAAAAACTTAACCAAAGGAGAGGTTTGATGTCTACCTGTATCGGTAAGCCAGTTCTGTAAATAGTTTGTGAATAACATCATCTCCTCGCACAAATGCAGCAGCACGCCTGGCAGCACAAAGGGTTCCCTGTAAAAGTTATAGGAGAGTTAGAACATAAAAAATATATTAACAATTCTCAGAATTCTTCTACAGATAACTGAAGAACATAAGTTTTATTAAACTTTCAAGAACTGTAATAATGATAAGCAAATATGAAATTAGCTCTATCCCATTTCCCATCAATAAAAGCATCTAAGGTTACAAAAGAGGGTGGAACCTTTGCAGCAACTGTGATGGAAAAACATGAAACATATAAAATGTTCCAGGCTACACGTACCTCTTTTCCAAGTTGCACCATGTTATCAGCAAGCCGTCGGACTTCTTTTGCCTATGGCAATTAAAAGTAAAGAAGATGAGATAAGTAAACTTCTTTTCTGAAAGGGTAAGCAACAAAATGTTGATTTACAAATATAACCAGATTGATACCTCTGAAAAAGCCTGACATCTATTATATATGAGCATGATTTGCAGCTCTAATTTGTTCAACTTACGAGTTAGGAGAAAAAGTTAACATGAGGATCTCCACGGGCGCAACCTCTCTACCCCTCAAGGTAGAGGTAGGGTCTGTACTCATTTCACCCTCCCCAAATCCTACTATCATGTGGGATTATACTTGGGTATGTTTGTTTTTTTGTTTACGAGTATAAACTAACATGAGTATTACGTAATTTGAATGTTTAAGCTTAACAACCGAGCACAATAATGTCCAATAGAATATCAGGAGGAGGTACTTATTTACGGTGCAAACAAAGCAACAAAGAAAAGGAAAATCGATTACAAGCAAGTATCGATTAAGCCATGCAATTTATCCAAAAACAGTAAAAGAAAATTCATTAATCTAGTTCACCTTGGCAACGGTAGTTTCTATTCGTTCATGCTTCACCAGCTGAGAAACCATGGTCCTGTAAAAGCTCAAACAATTACTGATTTCTTCCAGGCGGTATGCAATGGCTGTAACACACATGATTACAATACATGCAAGAAAAATCAACTACAAAAAACCTGAGCATGGATATTCGATGTTCCGTAGGGCGATTGAGCTTCCTGAACTTCGTCATGGTGCTTGACAAAAATAACAAATGTAAAACACCTGCGATGTTGACCACACCAAGTTTGTGAGGCTGGAGATAAGTATAAAGAATATGCAGTAGAATTATAGAGTCGTTTCGTTGTTGCACTTAGTGAGTTCTTGGTTCCTGATACATTGACAAAAGGATTTCTGAAGTGGAATGGGCTAAAATAATAATTATACTCCCTCAATCCCATAAGGCCACAATTAGTCAATTTACTTAATTGAAGGCATTAGGGAATTCTACCAGTTCACTCATACAACAATATATGAAGTATGATATAAACAACTTAAGATGCAGCTAAATTACTGTCAAATTAGAATCTAGCTGATAGAAGATCTTTATCAAAATAACTAATCATACTCCATTACTCCTTTCATCTCATATCCAATCCACTTATCAAAATGCCATATTTGTAGAACAATCTAATCACCAGTTGTTCCGAATTTTTACGGTGAAACAACACCTTATTGGCTCTTAATAATCAAAATGCACACGTATCTAAGGTATAATCATTCAGGATTCTCTTCAATACAGAACATATAAACTCAAATTATCATAAATTTAATTAAAATCTACAGTTGGGAACCTCAAACGTGTAATATCATATGCTTACAACCTCTCTTTTAATCAACGAACAGAATGAGGTATCTATCACCTATGCACTTGATGGTTAAACAATTAGTATTGCTCCGGTTTACAGATAACGGTTATCACAAACAAGTTTCGCTTCGTTTAGCAATCAAATGGAACGACGAATTAGGTTAAATACAGAAATGATTCACCTCAATCAAAACCCTAAGCACAAATTAAACAACAATTGATCTCCATACGTGTGTGTGTGTGTGTGGTAGAAGAGTGACAACAGCATGAGAACTAACCTGTGGAGACGAAGGAGGTGACGCTAATGGTTGCCGGTGTGTGCGAGACGGCGGAGCCGATGATCCCCTACTGCTTTATTAGTAGTGCAAAAGGCTGATTGAAAAACCCCTTTAATGGGTTAAACTAGTGATAGAAACTATCCTCTAACTTTGCTAATTCACACTCTTGGTCCTTTGTGTTGTTTTAGTTTTGGCACGGGTATCAGTTGGATCGACTTGATGCGTGACCTAATTGCTAACGATATGACATGTTGATTTTTGTAAGTTGATGGTATATCGTATATGTTGATATCAGACCTTGTATATGTTTGTTCGTCCTGGTAATAAGCTCGTTCTCTTTTGTAAGCGCTTGTGTGCAAATTTTTATATCTATACGAATATGATAGGGAGTACATTAACTAAATCAATGTATGTTTTTAAACAACCCTTGTGCAAGGCATGTTTTAAGACATAGTTAAAAAATGCTTTAAACAAATACATCTAGGTATATTGTTTGTTATAATATAATGTACATACTATGCTAAATTCGTATGTTACGTATATTGAATGAATTTAATATTTAATAGTTAGTAATGTAAATTATAAAATTCATGAAATAATAGTTTGAAATAAAATATAACTAAAATTATGTATAGTTAAACAGTTAAAGTAGTAAATCAGTAATATCTTTCTAACTTTTACTTTTAAAGAGTATTTGTTTTATTTTAACATTTTGTTTTTTTTTGTTTTTACTATTTTTGAAAGCATTACGTTCAGTTTGTTTTTTCAGAGGTAAAATGTTTGCAGTATGTGAACCACGTCTCCAGACATTTGTAGAAAAAAATGTTGACAAAACATCTACAGTCTGCAAAAAGAAGATATTTTGATTTTTAATGCTTTGTAACCTGCTAAAATAAAGTGGTGGTGGCGTACGACAGTGTTGGACGGTGGTGGTGATGATAGTGGACGATGGATGGTGGTGGTGGTGGGGGCAGACGACTGGATGGTGGTGGTGGTGGTGGTGATGATAGTGGACGATGGATGGTGGTGGTGGTGGGTGTGGTGGTTGGCGGACGACTGGACGGTGGTGGTGGTGGTGGATGGTGGGTGGTGGTGGAGGTTGACGATGGTGGCGATGGTGGCGGACAATGGATGGTGGTAGTGGACGGTGGCGGTGGTGGCGAACAATGGATGGTGGTAGGGAACGGTGGCGGTGTTGGTGGACAGTGGGTCGCGGTAGGTGGTGGTGTTTAACCATTTACCGACCTTAAAACATCTTAAAAGTGATTGGGTCAAATATGCACCAAAAAAAGCTTACGCATACATTATTTTAATGAAACGTCTTTGAAAAAATAAAAAGTCTGCAAATAGCAACGTCTACGTGTGGTTTGTGCGGCTCAGACAAAAAATCTTACGCAGATTTAAATAAATAAATAAAAAAAAAAAAAAAAAAAAAAAAAAAAAAAAAAAAACATCACCTCAGATTCTCATCCATCGACAAAACTTGGGGGTAAATACTAAATAGAACATACTTGAAGGCACCCCAGTGTTACTTTGTGTATAACTATAAAACTCCTGCGATTTGCAAATCAGATCGAGAAGGGGTATCACCAGTTCACCACCACTGCGCGATTCGAACACCGTGGTAGTGTTGTTTTACTACACTCTCCGACGAATTAGGGTTCCGATTCCACCCAAATCACACTGTTAATTTAACTAATTGAACACAGATCTCAGTAGATTAGTAATCTAAGAGACTGATAGATGAGGTTCCTACAATTGGCGTTCATTGTTGCTTTAGCATCTGGATTTGCAGCTATTTTCATCTACATCACCGGCGTTTCTGATCTGAGTATGTTACGTTTTCGTTTTCGCTTTCGTTAGTTACATCTTCAATTGTTGAATCTGTTTAGTTTGATTTGATGTTGTTATTGGTACGTGTGAGAAGATAGGACGTTGAACATTTCGGACGAAGAGATCGAAGCGTTGCAGTCGTTGCGAAGTGGATTTCAGAAGTGTGTGGTGAGTTAATTTTGTTGAATTGTTGATTGAGAAGCTACTGTGAAATGTTTCTTAGTAAACTGGAGTAGATCCATATGAAAATTACAGATTATGCAGTTCAGTAGTTTCGGTGGCTAATTAGTGTAAAGCCCTAATTGTAAAGGATATTAGTGTTCAACTGCTCATCCACAATGTTTCTTGCCAGATCATTATGTTTAACTAATAGAAACACAACATGTACATTGATGCATCAATTGATTGTGAACCCAGGTGTCATATACGATTAGATGCTAGTGTCTTCTTATTTTGTGATTTCGTGTGCTTACTTTGTTCAAATTGGTTCAGGCTGCGAATGGATTAGGGCTGCAAGCTATCGGCAGCAGTGACTTCTGCAAAGTTACTCTACAATTTCCCAGTGATACCATCCCTAAATGGGTAGGTTTGCTCAAATTTAGGATTTTTGTCTATCTATTTGGTTAAAGAACCTCTAAGTGCATGAGTATTGCCTTACTTTTGACTAATCATGTACAAAGGGTTATATGGTTCATATATTGTTTTTTCCCTTTCATATTTCTCTTCTACTTGTAACTTTTTTTATTTAATATCTTATGTGGTCTCTTTTTAACAGAAAGACCCCAAAACCGGAAATCTGGAGGGCTTATCTTTTGAGTTTAATCTGTGCGAAGCAGTTGCCACATGGGAGCAGGTTAGGATCATCAACTGATGCGTGCTTAATTTTATATATATA
>BJCM01008244.1:0-10211 GCA_018326385.1 Flaveria bidentis
AGGTGACATCTGCTGATGTCACATTCCTCTATAAAAGGAATGTTTGACCTAATTTGTAGCCGCCGAAGCTTGCGAGTAAATTGATACAGTATCTTTGCAGAAAACTCACTCTTTATAGCCGTCACTGTTTGATTGAATATTCTTAGTATTCTTGCTTAAATTTCATCTAATTTTTGTACGATTCCGCTGCATATTATAACCTAATTGATCAAACCAGATCGTCGATCCCCAACATTTGCCTTTGAAAATGATTTGAACACTGGATCTTTGGGTGAGAGAGTCTTTTCATACTTAGTCTCATATGTAGGGTCCAACGGTTTGTTTAGTTTTTCTTCTTCTACCTTTTTTCCCTCATAGGTTAACCCAAATACCTCATGAGGGTCATACCCATGGTTGATCAAAATCATTGTTTTCACTATGAAATCATTAGATTGAGCTTTCTTTACCATCTACTAGACTGATGACTCTTTCTTCACAGGACTTTCATGAACTATTGGTTCATCTGCCACATAGCCACCCTCTTTCTCCTTCTTCAAGGTCAATGAATTCAGTCTTCTTTTTCAGTTGGACTTCGGCTTTTTCATGTTCTTCTAAGAATTCAGCAATGGGTGCATGGCTTTTGGGTCATCTTTTTGCTTTTTCTTGATGGGTTCTTCTTCTACCATTGGTTTTTTTACCCTTTGCCTTTTTAGCTAAATATTTCCTTCTTCTGGTATAGGTTTGCATTATTGCACCAGAAGAGGTTTCAGCCATTTCCACTCCTTATGGCATATTTTCAGCTGTTGGCTTTTCTGTTTCATCAAGAGCAGGTGCTAATTCTTCTTTATTTTCTTGTTCTTCACATAACTTTCTGATCAACTCTTTTTGCTCATCAGTGAGAGACACAACATGTACAATCTGAATACTCAATTCCTTCTTAAGTGGGACATGAGATTAAGGAATAATTAGAATAGGCTCTGTTGTTTGTCTATGATCTCCAATGAAGTCCCAAAATTCATCATCAATAATAAAGTCTTCATCAGTAAAGCTATCAAGAGCATTGATCATGTCACTGAATTCAGTCTCTTCATTATGAGTTTCTTCTTGTTTGCTTGTGTAGATCATGATTTCCATGTTGAGTTCATCTTGTTTTGTTTCAATAGTTTCAGTCACTTTCTCAGACTCAGTGAATTTCATCTTTTTGGCAGGAGGGGAGTTATCACCACTCTCCCCTGATGAACCTTCATTACTATCATCTTTATTACTTTCTCCTTTTCTTTTCTCTTCTATTTTCTCTCCCTTATCATCTTTCTCTATTTTAGCTTCTCTTTTAATCATGACAAGCAGCTCTAACTCAGAGACTCTCTTGTTTAGAGTTTCTATTTGTTTCTGTAAGTCCATGATGATATTAGCTTGTTCTTCAATTATTCCTTCTTGTTCTTCCATAGCAATTGTCTTAATGGCTAAAGTGTAAACATGACCAGTTACTTCATCCCTTGAATGTTGAAGAGAAAACTTTTAAACTTTCTATCTCCTTTTCTTTTTCTTTCTTCTCAACCTCATACTTTTCTTTCAAATCTTTCAACTCCTTCTCCTTTTCATCCAATTCTAGAAGTCTGCATTGAATGATACTAGATCTTCTATTTAGTTGTTTTTCCATCTTGGCTACTTTCTTCAATAGTTCTGAGATCATCTCATCCTTTTCATCAGGCTTGTTTACTCCTGATTCAACATAACTTTCAGATGGAGCAGCCTTAGAAGTAACTTGCCTAACAGGCATCTGTGTTTGAGGATCCTCCTCATCAAATGATGATTTGGACTCCCTTGAAGAACTGGTAGATTCACCATACTCAACAGGATATGTTGTAGCAGTAGATGATAGTACAGAAGATATAGGTGAGTGATGGATTGGTAAAACATAGGGAGAGTGTATGGGTGATATATATGGAGAGATGATGGGATGTAATTGTGGTAATGGGATTGGTGATCTTTGTGGTGATGGTATTGGTGTGGGCATAAAAGGTGAGGCCATATCAGCATCATGAACAAAAGGTCCAGTGTGAAAATCATCCCCTACATCAACTTGGGGTGACACCAACCTCTTTCCTTCATCCTTTTCAATAGCTTGCTCAACAACAGTTTGTTGATCATGAGCACCTTGTTCTTCTTCTTGATTAGGCTCATCAACAGGAGCCTTTTGTTTTTTTGCTTGTTCTTCTAGGTATATTTGCTGAAGCATCCAGGGCAACAAGGGAAACAAGGTTCAACTGTAAAATTTCCTAGCATCTCTCTTCTTGATGTACTTGTAAGACTTGGCATTATAATGAGGAATATCCAGCACAGGTCCTTCGGGTATAATATCAGGAAAAGCTTAATTGATGAGGCATTGCAAGAACCTTGGATAGTTCAGGAACATATGTTTGCTCCCTTCCTAAATGTTTGATACTAGACCATTAAATACATAAGCAGACATGTTAAATGGCCTATTGGTGCATAAAGCACATATAGCAGAGGAGGTAATCCCTGGAATGTCATTCCATCCACTCTTTCTCTTTGACAGATAATGTTAGTAAAGAAGAATTAGGAACCTCCATTATAAGTTAACTAACCCCTTTACAATCTGCTTGCCTTCATATCCTCCCTCATATCCAATGTTGGCAATGAAAGTAGTAATATCATCATCTTCAAGCTCTAAGGGAGTGTTGCCATCATCACTAAACTACAGACACTGTCTCATAGTTTGTTTAGTAATGGCCAATGTATGATCATCAGAGATTCTTCCAGACAGAGTCCTTACACCATCTATCTGTGTCACCTCATCAGCGCTCCAAAAAGACCTAATGAATCTCTCATAAATAAATGGTCTAACTGTAATTGCATGAGCAACTCTGGTAGTGGATAAATCTGATCATATCGCTAAGACCTTCTGCCTCGGGTACATCAGGGTCAAGATAACCACTTACATTATGGAGCTTACTACAAGTGAGATTTGCCATGTACCCTACATTAGAGGCATATGAATTAGAAGATTTGATAATACTTAACACATAGTAAAACATGCATCAAGTGAAATTTCTCAGTTTGATTTTTATGGTCAAACTTGAATGTTTATAGGTACAGTTCCATAGGAATCACGCCTCTACTTGATGTTATCATGAATAATCATTGTTATTTTATTTTTCATGTTTTTAGTGATCATGTTTGTTATTTTTAACCTCTTTTAACTCTTAGAATCAAGATTTGATTTCACATTTTCATTCTTTTGTTGTGCTCTATTCATATGGTAAAACAAGAGGTTGTGAAAATCACTTGTTTGTTGTTATCTTCTCAGTTAACTTGTTCATTGAAGTAAAAAATAATCATCATTTCTTAAACCAAATTTGATTTTGAGTATCCATTTTTGACCAAGGGTTCTAAGTTCATCACTGGTTCAAAAGTCCGACATTTTAGGTCATAAATTTCAAAGATTATAACCTTTTGTTCGATACTACAATTGTAGTGAATCAAAACAGAGGACAAATAAGGTAGAATGAATGTAGAACAGAAGTTTGATGATTGAAGAAGAATAGTGAAATTCTTTCGTTGCACTATGAAGTCTCTCAAATTTGAAAAGTATTAAATGACCTTTCGAAATGGCTATAAATAGTCAATTGATGTCTTTTACAAAAATTACAAGTTTCAGGACAAATGCGGTCAATTGTTAAAATCACTATAGCAAATGCGGAAGGGTTTTACTCATTAGCATTTGAGTACTGTTACAAATGCGGAAGAGTAAAAACTTAACAGCATTTGTTCACTGTATTAAATGCGATTGAATAAAATTAGTCAGCATTTGTTCATTGTTACAAATGTGGTAGAGTAAAATTACTTTATCCACATTTATTTCAACAAATGCGGCAGACCAATGAAGATGTCCGCATTTATGACAGAAGAGATTAAGAATTTTGTTTATTCATTTTGATACACATGAAAAGTGTTGATGTCAACCGCATTCAAGATATGCGGATAAGTAAAAAGAAATGCGCCAGATTAAAAGTTTACCACATAAACTAATGCGATAGAACACTTTTTTCCACATAGGTTTTTAATACTTCAAACTTTTATGTATACTTCATTGACACAAATGAGATAGATTTATCTTGTACGCATTAGTTTCACTTTGTTTTAAATGCGATAAACAGTTACCCGCATTGGTTGCAAGAAAGACTCATACCCGCATTGTATTAAGCACAATATCTTCTCTTCCAAGTTGAGCCTACCCACATATCTGGTAAGTCATGTGAGTCTTTCAAATTTTGAATTAACCACAGGAATGATATAATGACCGTAATTATATCATTTCCCTTGGTATATAAATCATTTTCTTCTTCAAAATTGACTTCTTTTTGTAATCTTCCAAAATTTTTAATTGTTTTTTTATGTTTATGATGATTTTTAAATTTATTTTTATTTTAATCAAGGTTAATCATAACAATTGATTAAACTAGGAATTCAAACCTAATAGGTTCAAATGCCTTGGTGAATAAATCAACCAATTGATTTTTAGTAGGAACTTGATCAATTTAATTAACCCCTTTTCAGCGTAGTCTCTCAAAAAGGGATATCTAATTCTAATATGTTTTGTTTTTAAGTGTTGAACTGGATTATTTGTAACAAAAACAGATGTTGTGTTGTCAATAAGAATTGGAGTATGCAAGAAGTTAAAGCTATCAAGTATCTAGTTTTGAAACCAGAGAACTTGAGAGCAACAAGTTGATGGTGCTATGTATTCAGCTTCTGCTATTGAAACATATATGTTTGTCTGCTTGTTGCATTTCCAGGAGACCAGTCTGGGACCAAGAAATTGACAACTGGTAGATATGGACTTCCTATTAAAGTTGCATCCCTATAGTCACTGTTAGTGTATGCGTAGAGATTGAAGTCTCATTCCTTTGGATACCACAATTCAAGAGCAGGCTTGCCCTTAAGATATCTAAATATCCTTTTGACAACATTCACATGAGATTCCTTGGGATCTGCTTAATATCAAGCACACACACAAACACCAAACATAATGTCATACCTACTTGCTATTAGCTACATAAGTGGACCAATCCAAAACGACAGCGAGTCTGATCCACTAGTTTGCCTTCTGGATCAGGACCTATCTTCACTTTAGTATCAACAGATGTTCTAATAGACTGACAATTAGCAAGGTGGAATTTCTACAACATTGTGTCCATGTATTTTGATTGATTAATGAAGATTGCATCTACCGTCTATTGGACTTGCACTCCTAGAAAGAATATGAGTTCTCCTATTGCACTCATTTGGAATTTTGAATGCACAAGGTCTTCAAAATCTTTACAGAGTAGCTTGTTTGTTGAGCCAAAAATGATATTATCCATGTAGATCTGGACCAGCAACATGTCTCTTCCTCTTCTTTTTCTGAAGAGAATCTGATCAATCTTTCCTCTTTCATATCCATTTTCAAGAAGGAAAGATGATAGAGTCTCGTACCACTTCCTTTGGGCTTGGTATGTGGTTCCGCGAAGCTTGTACACCCTGTGAGGAAAATCAGGATCTTCAAATCTAGGTGGTTGACTCACATAGACTTTTTCAGCAATCTTTCCATACAAGAAAGCACATTTTACATCCATTTGATAAATAATGAATTTCATGGATGTTGAGTACGCAAGAAAGATTCTTATTGCTTCTAATCTGGTAACAAGTGCAAATATTTCGTCATAATTAATTCCTTCTTCTTGTGTATACCCATCTGCCGCTAATCTTGATTTGTTTCTAATGACAATTCCTCTATTATCAGTTTTGTTTTTGTATAGCCATCTGGTACCGATAAGGTATTCTCCTTCGAGAAGATCTACCAGTTGCCATACTTCTTGTTTCTTGAATTGTAGCAATTCTTCCTACATTGCTTCAATCCAGCTATTGTCTTAAAGAGCCTCTTTAATGTTATTGGGTATTGTTTGACACAAAAAGCATGAGAACAAACATATGTTTGCAATACTTGACTTCCTTCTTGTCACCCGTTCAATAAGTTCACCAATAATGCTTTCTACTAGATGATTCTTGTGTATTCTGGTTATTGGTATGGAGTCACTAGCAATCGTTACATCAAGATTAGAGACATTTAGATCATCATGGTAAGATGCATCTTCATCTTGTACAGTTGGAGAGTTATGAAGATAGTCAGATTCTGTTTCAGTGACTGCTTCAGCATTAGCAGCACTTTGATTACTTCCGTCATTTGATGTTCTTTCAATTTCAGCTAGAGGTGTAGCTTGATTTTGATTTCTGACTTCAGTTATTGGATTTTCTGAAGGTGACGGTAACAAGTTGGGACCAGCTTCAGTTGAAACACTTTGATTTTGAGATGGTTGTCTGACACGATCAGCTTGTAGTGGAACATCTTCAGTTAGTTGCTTAGAATAGGATGGAGTAACCATTGGAAAATCATCTCTTCTTTCTACTCCTAAATAAGGTTCAGCTAAAGGTAGGTTTCCTGCATCAGACAAGTGAAATTGATCAAAATATTTTGTAAATGAGTCAATATCAAACAACCAGTCGGGACCATTTGTAGATTTAGGAAAGGAATGTTCCCTGAGTTGAACATTAGTTGATTCATCAATTATGTTTAATCTGGGATTAAACACTCTGTAAGCCTTTGAAATTAAAGAATAACCTACAGAAAATCCTTCATCAGACTTAGATGAAAATTTTTCCAAATAGTCTTAGGTGTTTAAAATTATGACAACACTACCAAATGACTTGAAAAATCCAATAAATGGTTTTTGTGAAACAAAAGTTCATAAGGAGTCGTGTTGCTTTCTTTTACAATCAGAGTTTTATTTTGCACAAAGCACGATGTGTTAACTTCTTCTGCCCAAAAGGTAATTGATAGTTTAGCATTGGCTAGCATTGTTCTTGCTCCTTCAATTAGTGTTCTATTTCTCCTTTCAGCTACCCCATTTTGTTGAGGAGTTCTAGCTGCACTAAATTGATGAACAATGTCTTTGGTTGCACAAAAAGAACTAATATTTTCATTTTTGAATTATGTTCCATTATCACTTCTATTTGTTTTAACCTCATGACAAGTTGGTTTTCAATTTTTGTGATAAAATCTTTTATTATTTAGGATGCTTTATTTTTATGAAGTAGAAAGAAAACCCATGTAAATCTTGAAAAGTCATCAATGATCACCAAACAATAATGTTTCTTTCCAATACACATAACATTAGTTAGTCCAAAAAGATCCATATGAAGTAACTTCAATAGATAATTGTTTGTGTTCACCAGCTTTGGCTTGTCGGATGACTTATGTTGTTTTCCTTTGAGGCAAGCTGAACAGTGATTAACAATGTGAAATTCTTTTTGGGGTAAACCAATAACATGGTTCCCTTGACCTATGTGTTCATGTTTTTAAAATTTGTGTGTCCCAATCATCTGTGCCAAAGCTGAGACTCATCAAAAGATGCTTTTGACAGAAGACTTGTTTCTTTCTTTGGTGTAGCAAACTTTAGGTTTAAGACATAGGTGTTACTCTTCCTCGGGGTCTTTAAGATAACCCATTCTTCAGGAATTTGGAATCCTGGTTTCAGAATGTAGCAATGAGTGTTAGTAAAGTGAGTTGAATATTTCTTGTCACAGATTCGAGACACGCTGAGAAGATTGAAATTCAGTTGTTCACAGTAATTCACTCTATCAAAGCTCAGCATCCTATTTGTCACAGATCCTTCACCAGTGATTCTGCCACCTTGTGAATCTCCTCTAAATGCCACAGTGGTTCCTTGTATATGCTTGAAGTCATGAAGGAGGGAACGTTCTCCAGTCATGTGTCAGGAGCATCAACTATCCACGTACCATAAGCTATTGGACCTTTATGGATGACCCTGCAAGCACAAAAGAAGTAATTAGAATATGGAACCCAAGCCATAATGGTCTTGGGTTTCCCGTTCCTACCCATGATAGTAACTTCTTGGTACTGTCCTCTAAACTGTGACTTAGAAAGAGATGTTTTGGGAGATTTCTAATGATATTTTGAATGTTTCATCTCATCAATTTTAGCTGAGGAGTTAGAAAAATAATAAAACCTTTGTTCCCAATTTCTTTGAAGAAATTTGTTAGGATCGTGTACCGGACGAATACTAACAGATTTACACGTATACCGAATCAAATAGTGCGGAATCCTATTTGATTGGCGATCGAATCAGTGAGAATGCATGTAGAATTAATTTAAGATTGAGTCTGAACGTTAAGAACGATTAGCAATCAATCTACAGTGATATATGAAGTTGGAATAGGTTACTAGAGGTCTCTGGATGGCTAGGGTACGTGTGGGTATCGAAATATTCAACGTGTCTCATTTTTTCACGATTTAAGTGGTATTTATAGGTTAGTGTTTCTCAATCATGCGACTGGACCTTTCGCATGGTTCAGTCGTGCGATTGAGTCATGCGGTTGATCCATTCGCACGACTGAGTGTTCAGTCGTGCGACTGAGCCAATCTCATGTTACAATCATACGACTGATCCAGTCTCCTGGTTCATTGATATGAATGGTTCCTTAGCATGAAGTTGTTCATGCGTATGGTCCATTAGCATGGGCCAATCGCATGAGAAAATCATATGAATAAGTTTGAATATGTTTCATAGTCATTAATTGACTTAGATTTATTCAAACAACCACAATCTATATAGTTAGTTCAATAAGCGTTATTACATATCAAGAAATGAAATATTCAACATTATAAGCACAAACATATATTGTATTTCATTTAGTACCCATTCAATTACATAGGTGTAAGACAATAAAAACATATTACATTAAGTTCAGAAACTAGGGACACATGTGTCTACAAACTCCCCCTTGGACCTAGTTTCATCTAATGTCTTACATCTTTCATAAGTTCCTCAAACTTCTTATACTTCTCTTCTCTTGTGACCCCTGTGTGTATCTCAAAAGAAAAACAGAGTCGTATCACGTTCTGAAATTGTAGAGCTTGTACAATATCTTGAGAGTCATAAAACAGTGGCCACTTGTATAATGTATAGACATCATCAGCCGACAAGTTTCTAAGCCACATTGGGTCAAATACTATCATGGTTTTCATTATACCATTCTTGTTCAAAACTATGAGTGCCTCTCCTGTCCTCCAATCATAGTACCACCATTTGAAGTGTGGAGTGAAGTCTTGTGGCATTTCCCGTAGAGGGATCTTAGACATAGTGCATGGAGGACTCCACTTCAGCACTATTTTCGGTTTTCCAGTTATGGCATCAACCTCAGAACATCTGAGATACCTCGTTGGTTGTTGAGGTTTGAATTTGACCCATCTGGTGTGGTACTCTTTCTTTAGAGCTGCTTCAAACCAGCCAGACATTTTGCGTGGGTCAGCGTATAGCAATTTCAAATTTGCTAACTGGTTAAGCTCAAATCCAGGAAGAGTCTTCAGGTCATGTGGGAACCTGAAGTACTCAATCCCTTTCTCATGTTTAACTGCATAAACGTTGAGATTTTCAAAATGTGCCCACGCGATGATTTTGCCCGACACATTGTGATGTTTTTTTCACTTTGTATAGCTTGGTGTAGATAGTTGACTTTGAAGCACTACGTTGGGCTCTTATTTCTTCAAAGCATGCAGCCCACTCAGCCTTTCTGATAAGATTGTCTCCCAGATTGGGAACAACATTACCCTCAATGTCAGTGTACTCTGGATAATGATGGTCAGTGACATCTTCAATCTCGATCTTATCAACGTCGTTGAGCTCATCGTCACTTTCCACATGGACTATTAGAGCATCTTTCACGATCACATCAGGATTGAGTCAGAACATTTCAGCAAGTTGCTCATCGGTGAGATTGTGAATTATCTCTCCTTTTTCAGGAGTGTACATAAGCGATCTCCTGACTATTCCCTACAGATCAAGGATCATCGTGAGCTAAGTCTTGATCTGTTGTAGGGGAGCAACATCATATTCGTCTCTTTGATAATTTGGATCTGCTTGATTTAATACATAGAACACAACAACCATTAGTTAACAATCAAAGCAGTAAACATCAATTCTCAAAATATAAACATTATATACATTAGATTGATACAATATTCAGTTACACATGATTTTAAATAATATAAACAACTAGACATTACTCTTGTCTTCTTTCATGTGCTCCTCTGCTGACGGGGCGGATGTGGAGGCACCTTGGTCTTGAGCTTTCTTTGTCCTCCTTTCACT
>BJCM01008247.1:3602-20413 GCA_018326385.1 Flaveria bidentis
ATACTTGCCTATTAGCCACTTCTAGCAAAGCATGCAAAAAACTCAGATCTTTGGTTTTTTGAAGGGCCAGATTAAATTAAAAAAGATGCTCCGCGATACACACAAGAGTATATGCAAATGCTCCATGATACACAAAAGAGTAAACTTACTTGTCAAGTGTGATGTAATATTTATTTAGATCCTTGTTACCCGTTGGTGTCGTGTGTAAAGAGAAGCAATGCAAGAAGCAAAACAGGTTCAAATTATAAAAGGGAAATAATAATAACTAACCTCATATCACGCTTACTTCGAAAACATGAGAGCCAACTTTTGCATCGTCATGTTTACTACAGATAAACGAAGAAATGCTTAGAAGCTGTAGAAACGAAATGTACTGCATAAGAATCAAAAGTAAAACTGTTCAAAATCTGAAGAAAAATTGTTCCAATTTGGATTTAACTTTATGATTCCCCAACCGTATGGAAACAAATCATAAACTGATGATATAACCAAAACATCTGAGCTTTTTCTGAATAAATGCTTAGAATGTGTAGAAGTCAAGAAACCATATGTACTGCATAAAAATCACATACCAATTTGGATTTCAACTTGTAAATCCCCAACCATACAGAAACAACTTCACATCATATACCATCAAATTCTGGTAGTTAGTTATAATATAAAAAGAAATAATAGGGTGAGAAACATAGAGTGCTTAATCAACTGACCTGTTGTGTATTCATGAAGATTGTCATTACGTGAGTTTAATATGAGAAATGATTCAACATTCTGTATTCAACCCTTGAGATATTAGCCACATGGAATAAAAAAGAAACATATAGCTTAACTTAGGAATTAAGATTTACCCACCTCTCCATGTAATTTTCCAGAGAAAGACTGCAAACTATCAACAATATTTCTGATACTTTGAGTGACATCATTTCCAGCTTGTCAACTGTAGTAGCAGCAGCAACCTCAACAAACAGTGTTGAATGGGGTTGTCATGGACTTTGGTTCTGGTTAGGTTTGGGTTTGGACTTGGGTAGAACATACAGAATTTATAAAATACTTATGGTAGAACATACAGGATTTATACATCCTTAAAAAAAATTTTAGATGTCTAAAAAAGTACTTACGGTAGAAAATGCAGGATTTTTATTCTGCAACACGCTCGCAATTGCATTGTACTCCATATTTAAAGCCTACTGGGCAGACTGAAATCGTCTTCTACACACCACGCCACCACGGCGTCACCTGCTGCAACCAACACCTACACATTCCACCCATTTGAAATTATTTCATACCCATTTCAAAGCTTCCTGAATCCTCTTTTAGGACAAAGAATGAAGCATTAATAGTTTTATATAGTTACATGTAAATTTGTTAGTCACCTAAACGAATCATCACAACAGGTTGAAAAACAGAGAGAGAAAGAGAGAGAGAAAGAGAGAGAGAGAGAGAGAGAGAGAGAGAGAGAGAGAGATTAGACCTTATAATCGTTAAAGAAACTCTGATCGAACCTAGCATTTGGTGGATTCTCAACCATTCAAGAGAACATCAACCATTAAATAACAAATAGCCTTGTGAAATTGAAGAGATAGGGTATAAAATGTGAAAATTCCACACACTTTCATAACTACAACTAAAAAAAACCAAGTATATTCAGATATATATATCAAAGTTCATGAAATAGATCAAAGTGCATATATTCTTTGATGAATCTGATCACTCTTAGCAGATTTCATCATAAAAGAACTTCAGATATATTTTGGTGTTTAAGCATAAGCTGTTTTTGGGCATTAAACAGCTCATGAAATTGTTTTTGCAAAAGGTTTGGATTAGTGTTGGCAAAGACTTCAAGCCTTCATACATAAATCTTCTATTAAAAGAAAAGAGCATCATTTTGGAATGTCTTAGACCACCCAAATACATCCATTAAAATACATAATCAGATGTCTATAAAGTACTTACAGTGGAACAATCAGGATTCAGTCTATAACACGCTCTAAACTCCCTTGTAGTTCATTTTCAAAGCCATCTGGGCTGACTGAAATGATCATCTACACACCACGATTCTACTTTCTGGAATCTAAACCCAGACATTCCATCCATTTGAAATTTTTTCATAACCATTGAAAGAATAAAACCTTTGTGATTATCTATAAGATATATAACATGAAATAAAAAAAAGATAGTTTTACCTAAAACCAACCCAGCTTAAATAGTACCAAAAACCACATGTTTGACCAATTACCCAAACCACCCCCCTCTTCTCCCTATCTAGCCAGATCCTTGTTAGGCATTGGTGCCCTCTGTAAAGAAAAGCATTGCAAGAAGCAAAAAAAGGTTAATCTTATAAAAGAGAAATTATAATAACTAATTTCATATCACCTTGCTTTTAAGTAGCTGAGTGAAATACCCTCTTGAATTCAATATAGCCTTCTGAAATACACCACAATACAATGGTTTAGTTAGCTACAATATACAGAAACTCTTCTCATTATCTCATACATTTAAAGAGAATGAAATATATGATCCCAAATCCAAATATCAATGATACAACATGACACGCAGACCATTATAAGACATGTCAAGATATAATGTAGTCGTAACAATACGATAATAATAGTAAGTAAAATGTCCAGATATAATAGATCATTAGAGTATTAGATGTCTATAAAGTACTCCCGGTAGAACATACAGGATTTATAGTCTGCAACACCCTCTCAATTGCGTTGTAGTCCATATTTAAAGCCTTCTGGGCAGATTGAAATCGTCTTCTACACACCACGGCTTTACCTGCTGCAACCTAATCCCACACATTCCACCTATTTTGAATTTAATCACAACCATGAAACGTTTTAAAGCTTCCTAAATCCTCTTTTAGGACAAAGAATGAAACATTAATAGTTTAATACCGTTTATACCGTTATATATAAACTTGTGATTCGCCTAAACAAATCATCGAAACAGCTTGAAAAACAGAGAGAGAGAGAGAGAGAGAGATATTATACCTTCGGATCGTCGTTAAAACTCTGATCGGACCTAGCATTTGGTGGATTCTCACCCATACAAAAGAAAATCAACCATTAAATAACACATAGCCTTGTGAAATTGAAGATATAGGGTATAAAATCCAAAAACTCCATACACTTCTGTAAACTAAATCCGAAATAACTAATCCAGGTTAACAGTAGAAGAGACAATTGCAGAATAGAAGCAGATTCATTACAGTTTGTGCCCGTATTTTAGAGAAAACTTTTGATGATCGTGAGAACCTTGATTGAGTGTTACATAATTAAATCACCATAAAATAGAAATGTCGTTTGATTACCTGATGCACCGAACGATCAGATTGAGGAAGAAATCGCACGTCCGACGATGAGTGAGTAGCATCAAAACGGTTGAGAAGATTGATTTATGCTCGTAAGGGTTTATGGCGGGCAAACGGTCGAAAGCGATCTGCTTAGGGTTTCCGCGGGGAGATGATATCACGAATCAAATCATTATGTTATATTTATTATTTAATGAGGGAAAAGATTTGAGCCGTTGCACCAATAAATCGACGGGGATTCGGTCAACTGGTCAAACGGACGATTTGTTTTACCGTGTTAAAGTTATATTTTAGTCACTGTGAAAGTTTTTCATTTCTTATATTATTAGTAACTTAGTATCCCGTGTATTATATCAGTTAAATAAAAATATATTAAATAATTAATAATATAAAATTATTAATTATAATATGATATTTTAAAGTATGATATAACTGATATTACATACAAGTAACGACTATAAGCAATAAAACAATTATATTATTTTCTTTGAAATTTTGTTTTAAAATTTTTATTATCTAAAAATATTTGAATAATCTATAGATATTAATAAAATAAGGTTTCTTTTGACACTTGTTATATTCTTAAAATATTTTTTGACACTTGTCATTTTTCTAAGCGTCCTTACTTTATTTTTCCTTCCAAAAAGGTATTAAAGTAATTTAAACACTCAAATAATTTCTTTTTTTTTATAAAAACTAATTTGATCAATTGATATATTTTTCTCTTTCATCTACATTTTTAAAAATCAAACTATGTTTTTAAAAATAAATTTTATTAAAAAAATTAAATTCATATATTTTCTAAAACATTGAACAATTTGAAACAATATATTTTAACTGGGTCCTTTTTTAAAATAAATATAAAAAATTAAATTTTTTAAAAGTAGTTTTATTAAATCCACCAGAATAATTAGAAACTTGAGTTTTTAATAAACAAGATTTTTATAAACAAAATTTTTTTATAATAAAATCTTAAAATAAATATTTTAAAATGAAACTATTTAGATAAAAGATTTAAAAATAGTATAATTTTTTATCTCTTGAACAAGTACGTATATATAATATTATACATATATTATATTAAAATATAGTACTGTAAATTTTCATGTTTATTACTAACTATAATATATTTAACTAGATTATCTATTTATCTATATATCTATCTGTCTATAACATATCTATTATTTATTTACTCAAAATAGTTATTCATATGCAATTATAATCATATTTTATTTTCAAACATGGTTTTATAAGTCATAATTTTTTATTACTAATAATTTATTATTTTATTTATTCAACCCGTGTAATACACGGGATACTAACCTAGTCTATGTATTATAAGAAAAGAAACTTTTGAGTTGCCACTTGTCATAATTTTAAACACACTAAACTTATTTTTCCCGCTTCTCTCTATAATTAGTATATTCAGTATCAATTATATTATTTAATTCTTTTATATTAGAATAGATTGTTAATAAATTAATAAAGATGTATAATTATAAATGCAATATCTAAATAAACAATTTTTGTATAACATAAGTAATTTTCTAAAATATAAAACTTTTGTAAAATCAAAATATTTTAAAAGTTGTATTTTAGAAAATATTTTTTTATGAACCATAACAATTAAAATTCGGAACTATAATTAGAATTGTTTTATCAAATGACATTTTCTTAAAACGATTTGATTTAGAACAAAATATTTCAAATTTTTAATAAAAGAAACTAAAGTACAAAAGTTTAAAGGAAAATATATCATTGGTTTATTACTTATAGTCATTACTTATAAGTAATTTTAATCACTCTTATCTTAAAATATGGTTTACAATTAATAATTTTACATTAGTAATTATTTAATATTTTATTTATTCAACCCGTATTCACATGGGATACTAACCTAGTTCATTATAAATCAAAACGTTTTAAAAATGTCATTTTTTAAAATTCAAACATTATAACTTTCAATATTAAATTTTTATGGTTCGTAAAAAATTAATTTCTAAAAACATTGATTTTAAGTGTTTTGTATTTTAAAAAAGTTTAATGTTTTAAAAAATTACTTATGTTATACAAAAGATTGTTTCTTTTGAAATTACATTTATAAAAATAATTCTTTCTTAATTTATTAAAACTATTTTAATCTAAAAAAAATTAAGTAATAATTAATATAAGTATTTAATATGATAGAGAAGCATAAAAATTAGATTTAGAATGTCTAATATTATGACAAGTGACAATTTAAAACGTTTTTCTATAAAGTAGATTATCATAGTTTACACATTCAAAAGATATTTTTAAAACTAGTTGTATTCTATTATGAGAATAATCTTTTATTTTTAAAAGTGTTTTTAAAAAGGATAGAAAACTACTTTCTATTTGAAAATTGCATTATAGTTGTTTTATAATAACAAAACAAAATTATTTCCAAAATTAAAAATTATTTTAATAATTTTAAGTTTTTATGTAATAAATAAACTAGTTTAATATCACGAACTAGCTTAAGCTTGTTTATTAAAGTCTCAATATGAACTCAATTTTATGCCGAGGCTTGAGTGTGTTTATGTTCAGTCGATTTGAACCTTTTGCTAGTTGATTTCTAGTTGTTCACAAGCCAACTTGAGTTGTTTACACATTTGACAATGTATATATCTACTTTACTAACTAGTTTAAAACATTTTTTTTATTTTGTTTTTTGTTTTTATGAAATCTTATTAATTCCTATACAATCATAATGATACTAATAAACGTGAAAACACTAAAATACAAAAAAACCAATAAAAACTAGAAAACATGATCTAAAAAAACTACTTTTTTTATTTAACATATTAAATGGGTGATATGTTAAATAAATCTTGTCAAAATGAAGTGGACATTGTTTTTAAAGCTATGACCAGGGGTATAACCAGTAAAAACAAAATCAAAAAAATAGTATAACGACCCTTTTTTATGTTACATAACAAAAACCACAAATGCATTGTTAAACCGACTAAACCATAAAAATTTAACATCCATTTAATTGCCTGAGGTGGCTTCTTTTACCTTTTGATATCACATACGTATCATTTATTATTTTTGAGGACCACATACATTTATTTAAACCATTTTTGTAAACCCTATCTACTACTAGAAAGCCATCAACACCTCTTGAATAAAAAAACATTTAAGATTTGATAATAAAGGTTTAAGAAATATTCATTCTTAAATAAATAATTATTAAAACTTGTTTATATAGAAAAAAAATATATTCAACGTAAATACTAATAGATTATATGTGCTAATTAGATTAGAACTGCTATTAAGCCCCTGCGTTACGGCGGCGGGCGTAAAATCATGCCAAGTATCACCAATTTAACATCATAACAACGACCACCAACGTCCGAAAAAACTCGTATTAAAAATTAAATAAAACCAAATAGAAAGTAAACGTAAAAACGTTGAATCCCGCACATGAAACTTAAAATATTAAAAAAATTAACTAAGTTGATCTAAGACTCGCGCGTTATAAAGGGACCATTAAATGAGAAAAATGTAGCCGTAAAAACGTTGAACTACACGCGCACGTTGTGGCGTATTAACTCGTAAAATTTAAACCGAAACGTAAAACCAACTTTTTTTAAAAGATGAAAAGTATAAGGAACCAAAGTGTAAAGTGTTGAGTTAAAACTTAAAAATACATAGGGTTAAGTTGTAAAAAATATAAAAGTATTGAATTAAAACTTAAAAATTAGAAAATTATAAAAGAAAAGGGAAAACAAAAATGGGTAAAATACAATAATATTTATTTTACAACTAATAATGCACAAATAAATTGATAATTAGTAATTAGTAATAATATATATATATATATATATATATATAATAAATATAGTGTATGCCAATTATAAGTACAACTATTTAAGCCAAATGTACCACTCTAATGCACTTACAAACTTAGTAATTAGTATAATATAAATTTTACAAAGTTACACTCATGATGATAATTGATAAAGAGTGAACACAAAATCATAGCATATTTGAATTATGGAGTTTCAACGGCTCAAATGAGTCTATTAGACAACACATATCTAACGAACATACCCATATTTATTCCCATATGTTATTAGACTTGCAGTTACAATCTGACATTAATTGTGCTCTAACCTTTTAATAAATTGATAATGTTTGATATGAAAAATTGTACGAGTTCAAAGTGACAAACTCATCCATTTGAACTCTAAACCTGTCATGCACCCCGCCCCTTATAGTAAATTAGAAACAATACATAACACCATTTCCTAAAGGCCATTGATGTTTGTGGAAAATCGTTGTAGATACAAAACAACTGGTATATATAAAGATAGTTTATATTTGTATATGTTTAAGCGAGTCATGATGTCATGAATTAATGATAAATGTCCATTTCCTAAAATCCATGTCTTATAGGGACCTCTTTGGGAACAAAAAGTGGTCCTATGTGTTACGCTATGTTTAATATTATCAACTAAACTTATGTTTGTTGTCATATATAGGAGAAAAGGGGTTATTCAGGTAAATTTTATGTTTGTTAACCGTATATAAGTGCAAGGATACATTCAACTCATCTAGCGGTGTATCGGATTTGAGTTGTTTCCAACCTTATTCTGTGTTTTATTCTGCTACATGAACAAAGCGGACACAAACATTATTTTGTTTGGGTCAATTAATATATGATGTTATATCTTTAAAATATTACACTCTCCCTGTCCTTTTTAATCTTATAAATATATTCGCGTTATATTAATCCGTGAAGCTAAAGATATGGCCAATAGAGAAAAATATATCCGAACCCAGCTCACCTATTCTAACATATATAATAAAAAAATGTATTTCCTTCTAAAAAAATAATATATTTACAAGATTTAAATTAAAGCCACACTTATACAGTTTATACACAGTCCCCATGTTTCACTAAATTCAAACCCCAATGCCTCTCTCCCTTTTCGTTATCCAAATTCTTTCACGTGAATCTCAACTCTCTCTGTGTACTATTTGCAGGTAACCTCCAATGGCTTCCACCTCTGGTCATCTTCCCCATCCAAAACCCTAACACCATCACTCCATTAAACCTCTCACCAACATGAGATCCACCGCCATTGTCGTCCTCTGCTTCTGCATCCTACCTCTGTCTGCATTAAACCTCCCTTCACCACCGGAGAACGATGCTCTCTCAATTCTAGCATTCAAATCCAAAGCAGACCTCCATAACAAGCTTCAGTTCTCCGTTAACACGAGCTCAACTCACTGCAAATGGCGAGGAGTACAATGTCAGTCCGACGGTAAGGTTATTCGTTTAGTTTTAGAGAACTTAAGCCTCACTGGAGTTTTCGCCCCCAACACAGTAACTCGCCTCGATCAACTACGAGTTTTGAGTCTTCAGAGCAATTCGCTCACCGGAACGATTCCTGATCTCGCCGGACTCGTGAACCTCAAAGCCCTATTTCTCGACCACAACTCCTTCACCGGTGCCGTTCCGCCTTCGATTTCGTCGCTTCATCGTCTTCGAACCCTAGATCTATCGTACAACAAATTATCCGGCGACATTCCGGTTCGTATCACGAATCTCGACCGATTAACCTACCTCCGGCTAGATTCGAACCGTTTGAACGGCTCAATTCCTCCTCTGAATCAATCATCTCTCCAGATTTTCAACGTTTCGTTTAACAAACTCACCGGTCCGGTACCGGTGACTCCGACGCTCGTTAACTTCACCGCATCGTCGTTTACCTCTAACCCTGGCCTCTGCGGTGAGATCGTTCGTAAGGAATGCAGTATCATCAGCCCGTTCTTCGGCAAAAACGCCACCGCAACACCGTCGTCGTCACCACCCCCACCACCACCACCGCCACTAGTCGTGCTAGGGCAAAGCGCAGAGTTACAAAACGGAATACCGACGTTTCAAACCTCGAATTCGAGAAACCACAAGCGATTCGCGTTAATCATCGGCTTCTCCGCTGCCCTACTGGTACTGATTTCATTAATCATGTGTGTTATAATATCAATTAAAACATTAGAGAAGAAGAAGCGAAAGGACACAATGTCAACAAGTGAGATAATGGAAATGGCCACAGCGGCTGACGCTGCCGCAGAAGTAATGCGGATGGAGGAATCAAACGAGTTGGAAGAGAAGGTGCGAAAGCTTCAACAAGGGATCGCAATGGGGAAAAGCGGAAACCTAGTGTTTTGCGCCGGTGAACCGCAGATGTACACTCTCGAACAGCTGATGAGGGGGTCGGCGGAGCTGTTGGGCAGAGGAACGATGGCGACGACGTACAAGGCGGTGCTGGAGAACCATCTGATCGTGTGTGTGAAGCGGTTGGACGCAGGGAGGTTGGCGGGAACCACCAAGGAGGCGTTTGAGAGGCACATTGAGGCGGTGGGGGGGCTGCGCCACCCGAATCTGGTGCCTCTGAGGGCTTATTTTCAGGCGAAAGAAGAACGACTGCTGGTGTATGACTATCAGCCCAACGGGAGTCTCTTCTCTCTCATTCACGGTGAGTTTTTGTCATTTCTTGCTGGGTTAACTCAGCGAGTCAGTGCTCAGTGGTTACTTTGGCCTTTGGGAGTTTGGGTCAAAATTGGTCAATTAACTGCAAGTGATGGAGAGATTGTTATCCACGTGGAATTACTTTTGTTTTATAATTGTTAAATATTAATTGGACACTCTCTAGATTTACCAGTTAGACTAGAGCCTGTACGAATCTTTCAGAGTTGCAGGTTGGTGGGTTATGGAAAGTGACGCCGGATTTATTATTAACTATTATTTATTTTCATTCGTGTATAGTCAGAATTTCGAATATATTATTTTCATTAACTTATGTATATTTATTTTTACGTACTTATAATTTTAAAAATATCATACTACTAATCAAGTTTAACAAATGTTTTTCCCTAGTAATTTGAACTTTTTGTAAGGGTAGAAAAATCAAAACAAGCAAACATGTTTATTATAACATCATCCATAACCCACCAATATCACTTATAACAGACATGTTTAAACCTTTCGTAAATAAATATCTTGAATGATTATTGCCGTAAGCAAATCTTACCTTATATTGAGAACCACCTAGAAAAAGAATTTAAAAAGTTGAAATTCAAATGAATTTAGTGAAACTATGTATGCATATTGATTATTATTTAGTGATTAATTTTTTTCAAATAGGTTGTGATAATAAATGAAAATTCTATTAATAATCAAGTTTTATAATAGTTTTATTTAAGTAAAGCTAGGTAAATAATCACTTAATTGTAACCAAAGTTAAGTTTATGTGTTTTTCATTTAGATAACTTTCTTCTAATGACTTTACTCAGGAAATTTGGCTTGAATTTTTTCTTATTTTAAACAAAATATCCACTTTACTTTGTGTATATGACGTATATTTTTTAAAATAAATTATTTTTACTGTGATAAAACAAAATAATTTAAAGTATAACAGTCATGATTTTCTATTTTATGATTACAATTTTTGACATATGCAGGGTCAAAGTCAACAAGAGCAAAGCCGTTACACTGGACCTCATGCTTGAAAATAGCGGAGGATGTGGCACAAGGTCTATCCTACATCCACCAAGCATGGAGACTTGTTCATGGCAACCTTAAGTTATCAAATGTCCTCCTAGGTTCCGATTTCGAAGCCTGCCTCTCCGACTACTGTCTCTCCGCCCTGTCCCACCACCCACCCGATGATTCTGACGCCTACGAGCCGCCAGAAACACGCAAGCTAAACCACCAGCCAACAGCCAAGTCCGATGTCTACTCGTTCGGAGTTCTCATACTTGAACTCTTAACCGGAAAGCCAGCAACTGAGCACCCACATTTGATGCCAGATGATATGGTGAATTGGGTGAAGTCAATGAGGGCCATGAATGGAGGAGGAGACGCGGAGGACAACCGGCTGATAATGATGGTTGAAGTGGCGATTGTGTGTCGGGTGAGCTCGCCTGAGCAGAGACCCACCATGTGGGAAGTGTTAAAGATGATTCAGGAGATCAAGGAAGCTGCTGTAACCGAGGAATTAAATGGGACCTGATAGTGAAGTGAAGTGATTTGCCTTTTTTTGTGTTGTGTTGTAAAGATTTGGGTTTCCAAAATGAAATTATGATGATGGGAGAAGAATGATGGATATGAAAAGACAATCATCAATTATTTGCATGAATTATAGAATGGTTGGGGACCTATAAAGGTCCGGCTCCACCAACTTGTCATGGGTCCCTAAAACAGTCTCTCTTTGTTGATGATTGTTTAAGTGCATAGTTGTACCAAAACAGTCACTCTTTGTTAACACTTACAAATTCCAGGCATTGTTTAACAAAAATAAAGTGTATTTGTATGGATTGTGTGTTAGGTAAAAGAGAAAAGAGAGTTTTGATAAAAGTATTGTCCATCAAATTATATATTATATTACCAGCGGTGAGTTGGATCAAATTGAAATCAAATCCTGTCCGTTTAAACTCGAATGGTTACAAAGTGGTTTACGGAGGTTATCTCACCCCCTAAAATGCGTTTTCCTCATTCGCTCCCCGTCCGTGTTATTCTCCCACGTCACACATGCCTCTTCTTATATGATGGTTTATTAGAGAAGAAAGAGAGAGAACACACTCTAAATCATGAAGGCCTTCACTTCCATGAATACTCAACACCGTCGCGCCGCAGCCGGCCTCCACTTCCATCACCAACATCCTTTGATCTATCCACATGTATGTTTCTCCCTTGGTCATTCGATCCTAATTGGTAGCCATTTGAATGAAAAAGGTATCAGTCTTTGACTGTTTCCTCATCGGCTGAAGACGCTAATGGTAGAGGAACTGAGATTAGTGTTTCAAGTGAACCCTACGAGCTATTCAATTTACAGTATATATCAGTTTGAATGATATTTTGATTTCGTGTTTCTAAGTCTAATTTGTTTTGTTCCTTTATTTGAACAGAACTTGACGAGTTGGGGAGGGGATTACTCATATTGTCGACCTTCTTGATCGTTCAGGGATCAAATTTAATCATTGAAGGTAAGCTACTTTCTAAATACGAATTTGTTGATTTGTTTTTTTTTTTTATATTTTGTATATTCGATATTAGAGGGTTGTTAAATTGAAAGAAATTGCCTTAATGGTTGATGTTTGTTTGATTTAATTATATAAACTGTAATATCAAAATTAGACGAAGCATTGTCCATCAACTCCTGTGTAGAAGATCTCAAAGAAAAAGAGGTATGAATTTGAGTTGCCCAACAAAATAAGTATCTATAATGTTTATTCAAGGTGTGTTTTTTTGTTAATAATACTTTGGGCTTTAAGAATCCAAAGCGTGAGTTTTCGCTATAATATCCATTTTTCTTCTATATGTCAGCATTTCTTTTTTGGCAGTCTCAGATGTAAGTTTTTATGATTTTACTAATCACACCTATTATTTTGACTTAACATTATGTTTACTAATAGCTAGGAGACTTATTAGCTCCAATGTTGCTGATTCTTAAACATGTTCCCAACATTGAGGTGTGATTTTCTTAACGTGTCATTTTAACCATTTTGACTTTGATCTCTTTTATTTCATATTACTTTTTAGCTTTTCTGGACTACACTTCGTTAAGAATATGCGAGTTATGATGATTACCAAGTTAAATTACATTTGAGTGTTCATTTAAACCTTTGACTATTATATTTTGAGGCAATGAATGGTCTTTGTTTGTATACGCATGCATAGTCATAATTTGTTATGGATCATACATATTATCTACCTAAGTTGACCAGTTTCTAAGTATATAATGATCACAACATGCTAATGTTATAATTTTCTGCTACAGTGATAATGATTTAAATTCAAGGGGTGTGTTGATGGAGTGTATCTTTGGTCTCATGGTTTAATTAATATCAAATGATGTCATGATGCTATTATCTTCTTGTGCTCTCATGTTGCAAGTCGAGCTTCAAAAGAGATCGTCTTTAGCAAGTTAGCATCCTACAAATATTGAACTTATGAAGTTTCAATTTTCTACTGGGTCTGGATTGTAACTCAGTCTTTGTATTAGTATAATATTTTACTGAAGGGTCATTTGTTTTAAGCAATTACAGGTTTATATTATTTTGTTTTTTTATAAAAAGTTGTTTTGAGATAGGAAGGTAGCTGAAAAATCAAAGCAAATGTCATATTGAGATGCCTAAACACAACAAGCATTAATGTAGTTTTCATTTGATTTTAAACTAATTATGGTTATTAACATGTAAAAAAGACAATTGTGACAATTTATCGTATTAAAATACCCGGTCACCGGACAGATATAAAACTAGTTGGTTTAATGGATCGGGGCGGCCCAATAAGATTAATCAATGGGTAATTTCAAGGGCTCCATTTGGCCCACTATGTGCTTCTTCAATATCAATTATATACTGGCCCAAATTTTTTTAAAAGTAAAAGTTATTAGGGCTAGCCCGTTATGGCTGTTGAAGTAGAATAGCTGGATTCTAATTAAGGTTTGTTTGGGTTACTTAAATAAGTAATTTTTTGATTTTTGGAAGGGTAAAAATACCAAAATATTTCTTCAGAAAAGTTAAAAAGTTAAAAGTTTTTTATTTTTTAACTTTTTGAAAGGGTATTTTGGTTTTTTTACCCCTTCAAAAAGTCAAAAAGTAACTTATTTATTTTTGACAAACATAACTTTAATGTGGTGGAGGTAGCTTTTATGGAAAATATGAAGACACCTGATACCTTAACAATGCAGCAGCAATGGCAATGGAACGACAAGATATTGTTGAAGATTGCGGTTGTGAACAAATCAGTAATCGTAGATTCGTAGGGTTTATAAGACAAATGAGTTGCCTCACCCATGTTAATTTTTTTCGTTTGATCTGTAACATTGGTATCGGAGCCAAACTTGGAGTTGTGGCCCACAGAGTTGTGGCCTGGCAAGGGCAAAGCTTCATGGGGGCCGGGAGGCACCCCCCTTTTTTTTCGTCAGTAATGTAAATTTTCGGCTCGATGGTGTAAATTTTCAGTCCGGTAGTATAACTTTTTAATAAATATAGATTCCGCCCCCCTAAAATAGTTAACTTTCGTACCCGCTCCCTCTAAGCTTTCGTTCAAGCTCCGCCCCTGTGGCCTGGAGAGAGCCAACCGTGATCAACAAGGATGCTAGCTTTTAAGGAGTTCGAATGTTATGCACTAAAACCATTGCAACTTGGGTTAAGTTCTTCCGTTTGTTTCATAACACCGATGAACTAGTGTGACTATTCAAACACATTTATGATCGTTTGAAAATTTATGGAGACGTCGTCATCATGTAATAGTGACAAGAAAATATATTTTTCCTTCCTGACACTTTGTTATTAGTAGAAAATCTAATGGGCCACCAAATCAAAGATTAAATTACACACAAACAAACACTCATCGATCCAAAGCCCTTTCCATAAAAACATTTCAAAAGAAAAAAAAACAAGGCATGTATAGGTATTTAAGTTTGTGCAAGTTTCTGGTATATATCAATGAAGATGTACCCTACATTTGAACCCGGTATATGGGATGAAGCTCACCCAGGCTTGGCCCTCAACCGACAATCAATCGCAATCCCCTCGTTGCAGCCGCTCCGCCCTTGTTGCTACTTGCTAGAATCCCTTGCGCACACACACATGTAACATATATTTGCAGGGTGTAAAGGAGCCAAGCTGCAAGTAAACTATCTGAGATCAGCGTTGTCAAACAATCGAATCAATGAAGCATAAACGAGCTCAAGCTTATATCGACGTCCAATATACAAGCTTGAGCAGTTGAGCTTATGTTCAAATTCATGTAATAAACGAGGTCGAGCCCAATTGTTTATTTGACCTTTATCTACTATGTTAAAATATTACATAGTATACATTATTGTATGTAAAATACAATAAAAGTAAGTAAATAGTATTTTTCTACTATGTTATATATATAAAAAACCAAGAAAATCATTATCAATCAATTAGATTTTTTCTTTTTTTCTTTAATTAGAAGGTTATTATAGTAAATTGATCATCTCAAATTTAGAAACTATCTTAACTTATGCTCACATTCTTAAAAAATTAGATCTCTCTCTCTCTCTATATCATGTTTCAAAAGTGAAAAGCTATGATCATTATAAAAAATATTACTTTCTTCGACCACTTCAATCCTTAAAAGAGATTGACGCTCCTCAAGATTTATTTCTACTTGTTAATGTGATCACCAACAGAGATAAATTGAAGATATTATGTTTGCCTTAAGAGAAAAAAAAGGATATGAGAAATTTGAGGACTTACAAAGATACTTTCTAATGCATCAGGTATGTAGTAGACAAACAAGAAACGATTATGTGTTGTTGTAAGTTTAAATTTATGTGTAATTATGAAAATTCTTCAATAATAACAGTTTTTGCAAATTCGTTTGTAAGATCTCACTTGTAATCTCATATCTTAAGCAAAACTTTATATTCTACAGTGAGTTACAATCAATCAAATAAATGACAATTCTTTTACGGTAATGTTAAGATGAAGGTGACGACAATGATGATGATAATGAATGTGCTTACGTATATGTAACTAAAATGAAGATAAAGATGACGATGAATCAGATGAAAAATGGGTATTCGAGTAGGATACATATATGTATCCAGATTACATGTATATAACCTCATCAGATACATATCTATACCTTGAGATGTTTTTTTGTTTAGAAGAAAGTTGAATGTATTAATGAAAATGAAGACGAAGATGAAGATGGAATTTTTTGGGATACACAGGCATTCTAGAAGATGATGAATTAATAAAGATGATTATAAAAAATATGAAGACACATCAAAGTTACATCTACATAACAAATAATAGATATGTTTTTGTAAAAGTGATCACAAGAGTGTATGTGAGAAAAACAGTCATAGATCAACCATGGTTTTTGTGAGAAAATAAAGGAGAAATAATTGAAGAAGGGGACACTGAATCATATAACTTTTGTTATATTACGTTTTATTATTATTATTATTATTATTATTTCATCTTCATCTTTGTTAAGTTATATATATGTAAGCACATTTACATCTATGATTATACGTATGAAAGAAGGTTAACATACAACATACATACTTATATATACGTAAGCATGCTTACATACGTAATGATATTCATAGACATGTTTAAATATACGTAAACATATATGTAAACATGTTTACGTATACATAAACATGTTTGTATATACGTTTGTATATACGTAAACACATACTTGAACATGTTTACGTATACGTAAGCAAGAACGCAAATTTACAGAAAGTCACTGTTGGATCAAGAAGAAGGCTAATGCAACCAAAACTAGATCACTTAAGTTATTTTGGTGCTGCATGCAAAGGCTTCCGAAGCTTATCATGGAACTTCCGAAGGTTGTAGAGTTATTCTGAAGACAAAGGGAAAGTCCAACTTCCGAAGACAAAACTCTACTTTTGAAGACAAATGCATACTTCCGAAGTTCAAGACTTAGAAGAATAAAGTAAAGACCACT
>BJCM01008254.1:0-17658 GCA_018326385.1 Flaveria bidentis
ATATTTACCATTTAAACCCTTGTGTTTTGGTATTTTATAAAAAGGCACTCTTTTAAACACTTTTTAAATAGTTTTTAATTACAATAATAAACATATAAACTCATGGTAACAATTATATATTTTTATCTTTATAAAACACAAACATACGAAATAATACACGCGTTTCCACATTACGCGATTAATTTTAACCGTTAACATTTAAAACATGTAAACACATAAACATAATACCATAATCACATTGTCAATTAGATTATCATTAATTTAACATTATTAATTATTATTAGGTCACCAACGTTAAACGACAACTAGTGTGTGCTCACGACACGTGTATGCAAAACTTAACGGAGCTAACGGAGTTTGATAACGGAAATTTACCGGATGTCACAAATAAACTCAAATAGTTAACAATTCAATACGATCAACTGAAATAACAAAAAAATATCACACTCAAAAAATTAAATACTATTATCAGAGATGGGATCTACTCGATTAATATTATACATGATATTAAAATTCAAAAATAAAATCTTGAAGAACTCATAGATTGCTAGTAATTAAATTCAAAATAAAACATTGAAGAATTCATAGATTGCTAGTAATTAAGAGAAACAGAAAGTTATGTGGTAAAATTTAAGAACTCTACAACCTTCGTATTCATAAAAGTGTATGATTAATATATAATTTTCTTATACTTATTAATTAGGATATTAGATCTTGATATTTTATATAGAAAGAAAGACAAATATCATAAAATAACAATACACTCTTTATTTCCATGAAAATCACTAATCTTAATGTGGAAACATTAAAGTCTCTCAATTAAGGCACATTAAAGTCTCTTAGTTTTTTAATAATACACCGAAAAATTAATAAACTTTATTATAAGAATACACGCACTTTTTATTTTTGTTTGTTAAAATAAACAATAATTTCAGCATTAACATATAGAAATATTGATTATATCATGTTTTGGGGTTTATCTATGTATTAACACATTTAGTTAGATCTTTTTATGTGTTTATTAGTGTGAAAGATAATTACTTTGTGGACGAAGAGTTGCAAGGGTATGAAGCTAAAAGGATATAAATCAAATGTTTCCTGGGACTTAAAATGAAAGTCGGAAACTCATGTTAGGAATAAGACTTGGAAAAGCGAAGAAATAATGACATACCAATAACAATAAGGGGATTAAAGACCAAATACGTAAATTTTAAAAATTAGGGATCAAAACAAGATTAAATGAAATCATAGAAAATATACTCTAGTTTTGAATATAGATATGTAACATATGTTATTTTAAAATAAATAATAATATAAATAAACAACATTTTTGTTTTTTGTGTAAACAAATAATAGTATCAGTACAATCCTTATATATGCAAATAAGTTTTGGAAGTTATAATTATATGAATTCAAACTATAGTAATTTCAATTATCTGACCCGTTTAGTAGCTTAAGATGATCATTCTTAATATTTGACTCGTTCAACTAATTTAAAATGTTCCTTTCACAAAAAAAATCTCTCTTTTTTAATGTTAACAACAAACTATGATTTGAATAAGTCATTTTCAATTATGTGGTGATAAATTTGAGCCAAATTAAGAGGCGGAGGATTTAATGGCCTCTAAATAAGTTGTATATTAATTGTTTGATAATGAAATCGAAATCGAATTAGCCTCTCACTATCTATCAATTCATATGATTACTATTTTTTGTCAAGAGTAGGTCCTTTGATTAACTTCTAAAATCCAATTCACAATTATTTTGATCCATTCATTTTTCTTTTTGAACTTTGACGTTAGTTTGTGGGCAATGATTTCTCCTTCTACGACATATTGTCGGTACTTTTGTAGATTTAAAAAAGACGTTTACATATAATTATACTCTAACGGTGTCCTTATTACATTAATTATACATCGTACTTAATTTTATCTATATATGTAAGTATGTTTTGTATGCATTGTATACATGATAAGATTAGAGATTAAGATGATTTGGACATGTAAAAAGAAGACAAACAACATGACCAGTTAGAGCAGTATAGTTTCTAAATGTTAAGAAATAAAAAAGTAGAGGTAGGCCTAAGATAACCTTAAAGGGAAGATTAGACAAAATTTGTTAGTGCGACACCTCTCAAAGGACATGGTCTGGGATAGGAACACATGGAGACGTAAGATCAAAGTTAAAGACATCTAGATGACGGTTTAGAGGTAGCTTATATGGTATTAAGCCAACATGTTAGATTTGAGTAGTTAACGTCTCTTGGTTAGTGTTTGGGTGCTTGTTAGTGTCCACTGTTTATGAATTGATTATTGAGCATTGTAGGTTGTTGATCATTGTATAAGTTTGTCTTTACTATATAATGATTGTCTATGTTACCTTATCGATTACTGTTAGTGAGTACTTCTTGTATATACTGTATATTTATTACCTTGTTGAATATTATGTCAACGTATTATGGGTCTTTGGATCCTACTGAGAGTGTCGGAGCCGACGGTATCATCGTAAGTAGTATCTCTATCATCTGGGATAGATGTAAAGCTTGTTTAAGTCCTCTTTTTCATAGACCTTGTCACTAGCTTTGCTATGAATGAAATGTAATAAGTTTGACTATGATTATGATTATATTTTGTATGCATTGTAGTTCATAGACCTTCGGGTTTCAACTTACAAGACACATACTAATATCAATATTTTAGTTTTTAAATACTCATGAAATTGTTCATTATCATTATCTACATAACATTTAACATCAACAGTGTTTTACAAGTTATAAAGCTCTTTTTGCAAATTATTTGTGAATCATGTTGTACAACTCGTTAGTGCATTATTGCTATGCAAAAGATATGTGTCACATGTAAATGCTATCATTTTCTATTGCATAGTAACAAATTCTATAATGTATTTCTTGATTTTACGTTGATTTAATTAAATAAGAAGATTAATAATTTATCAATATTTAATCATATAAAGCTTTGATGTATATTATTTTTATAATATTTATAACATAGGTTTTTAGATGAGATTTGAATAATTAAGTATTTTATACCACTTTTTGCTTTTTATTGGAATTTTCTTCTCTTATTTTGTGTTTTCATTATCATAGAATTACTTTTTAAAATATTATTTTTGTTATCGTTGCGATGTCCATATTATTTTTTATGTTTTGCTTTAATTTTTAAAGATGAATATGCAACGTGAGAGAGCAATTTCTTGAGTCATAATTTTATTAAGTTAAACAAGTTATTTGATGTTATAAATGAAGAGAAATAAAATAGTATAAAATGACTATTTTAAAATGATAACTTTACTTTTTTATAGTGAGTTAATTGCTTATAGATCACTTTCTGTACACTCCTCTCATGCCGTGGATGGACTCTTCTTATATTGACCCGGGCTTTCATAGTCGCTGGGGCTAGAGTCTTTGACATCGTCTTTCCATTCTCGTTCAAAAAGTGAAGTGAATAGGATCGGCGTTTGACAGGAAACAAGCCGATCTGCATCCAAAGGAATAGAACTTCCCGTCAGCTAAACGGATTACTTCGACCGATGTCCGCTTTGGTGAGAGGTATGGCTTGCTGGGGGACGCCCAAGGAATTACGTATGTGAACACGAGTCTTGATTCAGCCTTATACGGAAAAAGGGTTATAGCTTTGCTGCTTTAGAACAAGTTTTATTAATAAATATTGTGAATTGGGAATGTCCTAGGATTTTACTTAATCACTGTGATTCTATAAAAATTACCATTTGAATTCATTTACTACACCTAACTAATATTGTTAAATTTTTATGCAATTTCCTATATTAAATGTATTTTAGTCAAAACAAGTACGAAATAAAAATTCAACTTTACGTGAAAGGTTTTATGCATTTAGTGGTTTTGGAAATCACCATTGCGATTTGAATTCAGTTGTTACATAAAACAAAATACAAGGATATCCATTTAAAACCAATTTATTTTCACTTTATAAAACATACGCCACAAAAAATGTAAATAATAAAACAAGTTTTACAACATAATTATAAAACACAAATCATAATAAAAGTAAAAGAAGAATATATAACATGACATTAACTGTTTTTAAATAATGATATTAAAACATCAATCAGTATAACCATCATTAAACTTTAAACCAAAGAATAAGACCCCTCACGTGGGGCTCCTTCTTTATGTTATAATTTTTTTTGACAAAAATAACCTTAATGTAGAAAAGTTAATGGAAAAAGTTATAGTTTTAGTTGAGTGTATTGAAGTGGATTCAAATGATAATTTTGATATATCTTTGGATGCAAATGACATAATTTAAACACTTAAATTCAGATTTTTGATTGAAAAAATGGATAACGGTATGGTCAAACATTTTTTTCATTTTTTATTTTTTCAATTTTTATTTTTTCATTTGATTTAGTCATTTTTATGTTCCAAATAGATTATAAACATTATATATATATATATATATATATATATATATATATGGTCAAACATTTTTTTCATTTTTTTATTTTTTCATCTGATTTAGTCATTTTTATGTTCCAAATAAACATTATATACTTACTAACACTTACATAAAATTTCACAAATTTGAACAATTTGATATTTTAAATTTGTATTATTTTAGGAATTTAAGAACCAATTATTCAACCCTATCCACTATTTAAGGGATTTAGTAACCAATTATAATATCTATATCTATAGATACTAATAAAAGAAGGTTTTTTTAAAAAGATTCTCACTTTATTTTCACTCAAAAAATATATTAAAGTAATTTAAACAATTAAATAATTTCTCTCTCTTCATAAAAATTAATTTGGTAAATTGATATATTTTTCTCTCTCATTTATACTTTTTTAAAATCAAACTATGTTTTTAAAAATAAATTTTATTAAGAAAATTAAAATTCATATATTTTCTAAAACATTGAACCTTTTGAAACAAAATATTTTAAATCATTATTTTTTAAATATTATAAAAAATATGGAATTTCTAAAAGTGGTTTTATTAAAACAACCAGAATAATTAGAAACTTGAGTCTTTAATAAACAAGATATTTATAAACAATAATTTTTATAAGAAAAATCTTAAAACAAATATTTAAAACTAAAACTATTTTAAGAGAGTTTAAAATAGTATAATTCTTTAATCTTTTGAACAAGTACGTATATATAGTTGTATACATATCTTATATTAAAATACTGTACTATAACTTTTCGTGTTTATTACTAACTATAATCCGTTCAATAAATGAGTTTCTAAACTATCTATTATCTATATATCTATCTATCTATAACCTATCTATTGTTTATTTACTTGAAATAACTATTCATATGCAATTATAATCATATTTTATCTTCAAACATGATTTTATAATTCATAAATTTTTATTACTAATTATTTATTATTTTATTTATTCACCGTGTAATACATGGGATACTAACCTAGTGTAACATATAAACATTTTGATGACTATTAAGTGATGTTATTTTCTTTATATTAAATGAAGTTTAGTTTATGAGATAATAGTGAATAAAAAGGCAATTTTGAACCTTTATATAAAATTACGTAAAAATTTAATAAATATGAATTACTATTAAATGACGTTATTTTTCTTCTATTAAATGAAGTTTATATTATGAGGTAATACTAAATAAAAATAATTTTAGACCTTTATACTAACTGTTGCCATAAAAATTTAGCAAATTTGAGTTACTAATAAGTGAAGTTATTTTCTTTCTACTAAATGAAGTTAAAATTATAAGGTAAGATTGAATAAAAAACAACTTTAAATTTATAATATTTGTACACATATACATCATTGAGTAATAAATAACTTTACATACTTATACTAACTATACACATATCTATACTATATATAAAATATGAGAGGTGATATCATAAAATTAAAAAAATTATTTTACTTAATACATAAGATACAACTACTTTTAAGGTAAAATAATATTTTTAACATTATTACACTTCTTACAATTAGTTACATAATAATCTTACAATTACTGTAATTTACATAAAATTTTACCTTATCTACCCATAAACCCAAAAAACTTAATTTGTTTTAAGAATTCAGTTATAGCTTTTAATCTTTTATGTTTAAAAACTTTTTGAGACTATAATTATAACCTGTGTATTTTTTAAACGTTTGGGTGTAAATTTTTTGCTGAACCGATCTGTATTTTGTAAAAATACAATAAGTTAATGCGTAAATATACAAGTCGTAATGCAAAACCCATTAATTTGATGTTTTAATTTTTAGATCAAAAAATATATAATAGATTTTTGTAAAATCACAAACACGTGTTGGATGTAAAATATCATTCTGCCGCAATGCGGCGGGGCGACATTTTACATTTGACACGTGCATTTAATATTTTGTTATTCTTGTAGTAGTTTTACAAAAGTTTATTATGTTTTTTCTAAGTTAAAATTTAAAACACCAAATAAATAAGTTCTGCATGACGATTTGTACGCATTGACTTATTGAACCTCATAATATACAGATTGTTTAAGCAAACAGTTTTTCACCAAAACGTCTAAAAATAAACATAGCTTAAGTTGTATTCTCAAAACATTTTTTGATGTGATAGATTGAAAGATATGGGTATATGATATAAAATATTATGCAAATTTAGTAAGTGTAAAGTTATTGGACCCTAGGCGAATAGAAAAAAAGAGCCCATGTACTATAAAGTTAATAACATAAATGTAATTGTTTATAATACAACAATAATTGTTTACCAATAAACAAAGGTATTATAACAAAATAATCTTATTATTTACTTAAGCGGCTCATAAGATTCTCCTAGCGTTTTGGATAAATAATAGTGGACTAAAGTAATTAAAATGTTAATAAACCCTATGTTTCAATAGGTCAAAATAATCATATTGTTATTGAGTTTGTTAATTAGTTTGTTAATAGCATATAGTTGTTTTTAAAAAAATATATACATACATATATAATATAATTTGTTTTAAAAAATTTCGGGCTCCTAAGAAGGTTGAGCCCTTGACAATCGCCCACCCCGCCCCCTTTAGGGCCGGCCATATTTGTAACTTTACAAGTGCGTGTGTCAAATAGTTTGGCTGATTCATTATGAATATTGGGCTTAAAACTTATATTTCTCCTTAGCAAGGTAAAAACTAGTTTGTAGAGAATTTTGTTCGGTCTAGAAACCGGTTTTGGAGGATGAAACTTAAACGGGTTCGGTTCGGTTCGTAACTGTTGAGAAAAATAGATTTCAATTTTTTTCTAAAGGGAAAAGTAGAAAGTATAACTAAATTTCACTTCTTTTATTTTAATACTTAACATTATAAATTGAAATACATAAAAAATGTACTAGTTGTAACTTGTAAAAGAATACACACATATATTGGGAAGGATTTTATTGAAAACTTATATTTTTATGAGAACTCTAATAACCAATTTAAGTCATTAGTTTTCAATGACAAAATGTTAATTAATGAAAACATAAAAAGTTTATAAAAAATATCATAAAAATAAAACAATAAAAACTAAAAATTGTTTCCCTCGTTTCCCTCTTTCTTAAAAAATAAAAAATTATAAAAAACTTATTTTATTTACGAAATTCGTTTTACATATGTGTAATATTGGATTTACACATGTGTATTCAGTATTACATATGTATATAACCCGATTTACACATGTGTATTCGGTATTACATATGTATATAACCCGATTTACACATGCGTAAATAACGGCTGAACGAATTTTTTTAAAAAATATACCAATATGGTAGGCATTGAAAATATAAAAAATAATAAAATTAATGGTGAAATTTTTTGAAAAAATAATATCGTGAAAAAAAGTTATGAACGTTTTAAAGAAATTGTAAAAATTACATGTGACTTGTATGTGAATTAAATGTCTGGATTACATTGGTACGTAAAGCTCTCATAGAAAAAATTAGTTTTTAAGATAACTCTGCCCTATATATATAACACATACACACACTTTTTAGTGTTTATATTTTGACTTGTCCTATATTCATAATGTTTTTATTCTTATTCTTTCAAACCCTAACTCTTAATTCATTTTTACTGTTGTTCCATTTTTAAAAATCTTTTCTAGGCTTACATCTGTATAACCCGAATCGTTACGTAGGTGTACTTAAAAAAGAGTTTGAGAACTAGACCGCGTTAAAATCGGTTTTGCTGGGCGAGGTCACGAACCACTACAAGAATTGGTGGGTTGGATCGGGCTGAAACCGTTTCGAGCTAAACCGGTCTTTTGGGCCAAACATGTAAAAACCGGTTTGAAAACCCAAAACTAATTTTTTCAACCACCTCTAGGCTAATATCCCAATGTAACGCATACGAAAAACCCACTAGTTTTACACTTTACATATACACATTGGATTCAGGCTTATACATCAATTATCAATACATGTTTCTCAAGCCCAATATCCAATACATTTACAAGCCCATATTGCAAGTTCTATGTACTATTTGGGCCTGAAAAATGTTTAAAACCAGTCTCACTATATAGGCAATTAAAATAATAATACCAGTTAAGGCCCAATTATAGAAAGTGTTTCAAGAACACAACAAATAAAATGTATATACAACAATTATAAACACACATATCCATATATCGTGTTTGTATTACATTTTATTAGTTTGTATTACATCATATTAGTTCTACCGAATGAAGCAAGTGCGAATAACAGTGCATCAAGATTTTCTTATATTATTTGTCATAGGTTTTTTAAAATATCTTTTTTAAAGCATTCTGAACCAAGTGAGTGTAATAGGGGATATGATTTTTTTACAACGTGTTTAACTTTAGCTTCTAGCAAACACACAGTGCATTTACTACGTACAACGGTGTGTCACGACGCCAAATGGCGTATTTACCCTTTTAAAATTTCGTTGGACACATTAATTCTCAACTCTTGATAGTTGATATATGTGACGACTCCTAACTGTTTCACATGTTTCTCTAGGAGTTAAGTCAATTTGAAATGCATCTCGACAGAAAAAGACCTCTTGCACAAATAAAAACAAAAAGATAATCCTTTATTTTTTAATTTTATAAAATTAATAAAGAAAATGTTATAAATGCACTAGTTATTGAATCTCAATTCTCTCTCCTAATATTAGAAAAATGAACAAACTAGTTAAATTATTCATACGTTTGTGTGTATATAATCTACATGTGTGGTTTGTAGCTAATATTAACAATACATGGGTAGATAATATAACATTATGACCTATTTCTATAGACAAATGGTGTAAAAATAATATTTATAAGCTATTTAATTTATAACAATCAGAAGTTGACCATCTACATTGAATTGATTTTTTTTGGATTCAAACCCACAATAACAAGTTCAAGTTACAGAGAATTAACCACTCTTAGACTATGTGTAATGGGCGTTAAACTCATATATAACGTCATATAATGTCCCCATCAACATTACGGTGAGACTTATGTTTAAAAAGACATTATTATTATAACGCCACAAATCATCAAATCCGTAATTATGAAAGGACGTTATAGGAGCATCAACCATTACTTATGTTTTTAACAAAAAAATAATGATAACTTAGCGCTGATGTGACAGAAAATACTCTTTAACGAACATTAACCATTACTCATGCTCTCACCATCACAAACTTCGGTTAGTACTTTTGAAAACAACCGTCTTAAATAAACTGATAGTCGGTTTATTTTATTAACCACAAACTTTGATATCTAAGATATAGTAAAAAAGTTTTTTTATTTAGGCCCACAAAAAGTAATATTCTGTCAGGAGGTATCATGGTAGGAAAATATATGTCGTGTTTCCATATGATAAATCAGAAATGCTTCTTAACTAACAAGTAACAACACCTATATTTTTGATAGGGATTATCATATATATCTTTTCTAAATTTGTAAAATTATATATTTTTGTAAATCATACTTAAAAGGACGTTATATATTATGAATTGAAAACACATATACTCTCTTACACATAGAATAAAGATAAGTAATACCTTTTTTTTTTGAACGGCTGATTGATTGTTTTAACTTAATAACTCCAAGTTAACAATAATTCATCACTCTCAAAAGATTGATACCTGTTTTTTATGCTTTTGGTCAATATTAAATGATACATGAATTGCATTCTGAGTATTGATTCACATATTTCTATATTTTTTGCATGCCATAACTTTTTCGTCTTTATGAAATAATGTTGTTACTTGTTACGTGAATCATATCATAGTTGTTTATTATTATTATTTTTTAATAGCATATTATTTATATAAAACAATGCACTAATCTATCGTGTCTAATAAAATAATATTTCTTTAGCATTAGTTATTCTTTTGACTCATTTTTTTGTCACGTGTATTTTCTTTAGACATTCTCACATAATTTTTCCTCCATAACATAATTATAGTATCGCTCAAATTAATTTCTATCTCTTATTAAAAATAAATTTTATTAATTGTTATATCTTTCTTATTCATCTAGATTTTTTAAAATCATATAGCTCAGGACAATATGATTATAATTATATAACAAATTCATTTAGTTATCTTTACTACTTTCTTAAGCACCTTTTTTCTTACTCAATTTAATGCATATACTTGTGATTTTTAGATGCAGCTTTTCATTAAACTTTCAATGTACAATTAAAATAGATGTTTTCTAAGAATTTGAGTTATTTTTCTTTACATTTGTTTTCCATTATATGATTTGAACTCTCGACATCAGAGAAATAAAACTTCATTAAACATCTTGATAACTTTGTTCAACAAGCCTTTAGTTCTAAGAATTTCAGTTGGTCGAATCTTAATTTGTAACAAAGTCCAGTTTATTTATTTATTTATTTATATATATTTATTTGTGACAAACCTAAATTAGTCCCTATTAGGTTTAATTATATATATATATATATATATTCAAAAAGAATTTGACTCTTTGTTAAACTAGATCACTAGGGACTTGAAAAAGGATCCAATGTTTTTTAAGAATGTTTTCAGAACCGGATCGGATAGTAAATCGAACGTCTTATTGGTTCACTGGTTGGACCGGTTCAACTGCTTGGACCGGATATAATAACCGGATAAAATTATAATTATTTTATAAATACATATGTAAAAAATAGTAAAAATATAAAAATTTATATGTGAAAAACCGATTCGACTGGTCCAACCCCCGGTTCATCCGGTTCGATCACCGGTCCAACCGGTCTGGTTCTCGGTTCGACCGGTCCGACCATCGGTTCAATGCTAAAACGGTTTTAAGCACCGAACCGGTTTTCAAAACAATGGTTTTTCATGGATGAACTCATAGCTTATGAAGTATGTTATAAAACTCAAATCCAATTGGGGCAAATCCACACAAGGTCATCATCACCAGTGACATAACATAGGATGACAAACGAGTCAAGTTAAACCAGAGCTCATTGATCAAGTTAGACGAGCACGAGGTGTAACGTAAGCAGTTTATAAGCTTGTAAACTCAAGTTTGGCTGAAACTTTAAAGTCATTTACACATGTTTAGTTATTGCAATACATATGATGAAATAAATTGTACTTATAGTTGTTGCATAAAATGAACACATTCTTACAATTAAAGCATTATTAGTTTACATAAAAGCAATGAATCAACTAGCAATACGCACCCATCTACTTCTACTAGGAACTCCGTCATATACAATTGACAACTGGTAATACCCCGGCGGCGCCACCTCAGCAGTCGCCGGAGCTAAACACACTACAACATAATCGTCGACAAACCTCCGCCGTATCTCCGCCACCTCCATCACTAACAACCTTTGATGCATAGAAAACGAATGTGTCGTAAACGATGGCGCCATCATCGCCACATAAACCTTCCCATTATCAAAATCCTTCTCATTCCCCTTCAACCGGAAATTAACCACGATCTTCTGCTCGTAAGCCAGATTCTCACCAGATTCAATTCTAGTGATGTTCGGTCGAGATTTCTGACCGAGCAAATACGGCGGTGAGAACGCCTCAACGCTCAACTCGGTCGGAAAACGAGCCGAGAAGTTATAGTTGGAGTTAGGATTACTACCTCCAACTATCACACGACCATCGGACAATAAATGCGCACTAGAATGATACATCCTCGGGATCACCGTCGGGTTCATCTCACGGAAAATCCCCGAACCCGGTTCGTACAGAACCGGATGCAAAACCGGTTCCCGCGCCAAATCCCACCCCGCGGCCCCACGCGCCGCGCCATTCACAATCAAAACATCACCACTAGGTAACAATAACATGTCACCCATTATCCGACTCAAGGGCATTTCGGTCATTTTCCATTCCGGATCAACATCATTCAATATCATACGTCCACAAGTCTTTGTACCCATAACAAACACATTAGCTAGAGCTTTATCAATGGCGTCCGCCACCGTTCCGCCGCAGATAAACACCTCGGCCACCGGAGGCACGGTTTTCGAGGTGCCCGAAAGACTCAACGGGAGCAAAACCGACGAGCCGGTGCTCGGGTAGTTACGTGATACTCCACCGGGCATCACGGGGTACCTCCGTATGACCTTGTTGTGCATGTAATCCAGTAATATCGCGCGATCGTTCGCGAAAACGAAGAGGTTTCCATCGGTGTTGAGATGAATGAATGGGTACAGATTGTTAGGGAAGTAATCGGATCTGATTGTCTCTTTAAGGAATGGAAGCTGGTATTCAACTGCAAGCACTTAAACATTAATTCAAGAGCAATTATTAAAACTTTCTTCTTTTTTTTTGTTAAATATAACACAATCGTGTACTTTTTGGAGACAAATAATAATAACTAATAAATGATTTAGATTTTAATAATTAAAGTCATAATTATTGGTCAACATTAATTTTTATTGATAATTTAAACAACAACACTTTTAATTTTTATTTTAGTTGTAGAAAACAAAAATCGTAACATAATTATCATATATTTACACCCGATTTGTATTATTATATTTAATTTTCACTTGATTTTGTTTGTTTGTCTTTATATTTCATACAGAGTGGCACCTAGAAAAAACGGTTCTCGCAATTGTAAAAATTGACGAGAACGTCACCCCTGCTTCCCGATTCGTTTTCACTAAATCAATGATTTTTTACCGGTTTTCACCGAATAACATAATTGCTTTATTTTTATACGGTACAACACACATGCAAACTAAGATAAATATGAGAAAAAAAAAAAACTAAAACGGCCCCATAATATTGGTGAAAATATAATAAATATGAACAAAAATATTAAAGGACATTAATGTGTCATGAGCAGGAAAAACAAGGAAAACTTTACTCGATCTCCCTTAATAATAATATTCATTGCAAGTGAAACCAAATGATATTATAAATATTTGGTGATTCTACGTTACGTTGTTTTCGTAATGTTTGAATTATTAAAATCCAATTTTCAACGAGAGTTTTAATTATGGTTCTTTAAAATGCCTATTACGAAAATGCTTACCTGAATTCAAGCTCTTAGGTATAAACTCATACGTAAATTGTCGTCTCCCTCCGACGACGATCACTCTCCCGTCGGGCAACACCTGGTTCGATGCGTACCACCTCGGCGACACCAACCCGTCTCTCGTCTCGACCCAATCGCATTCCCCACACGGCCTAATCGTCCGAACCACACGCTCACCCGCATTGTTCCCACCCGACTGGATCAACACCCCGTCCGGCAGCAGGGCGCCCGAGGAGCACCAAGTATCCGATAATATTGTCAGGGGACGAACCACGCGTTTGGCGGGGTTGAACTCGACCGAATGCGCGTAGCAGTCCATGCTACGCGGGCACTTTTCGGCCGGGAAAGTGATGTTGGATGGGCCGAAGTCCGTTCGATCGAACGTGATGATCCGGTCGTTGGGTAGTAAAGCCATGTGCATGGCGGATACGCCTATGCTGCTCTTTAAGAGCTTCCATTTTCCCTTACCTGGATCCAAAGCTGCTGATACTGATATTAATACTGATACTGATACTGACGAGGATAATAATAATAATATTATTATTATCACCGGAGCCATTGATGGTTTTGAAGGGGGAGTGAAGAATGTGTGTGAAGATATATAGAGGTTAGAAGTAAAGGGTTGGTCAATGAAAGTCAATGGTTTAATTTGTGAACAATGAATTGAAGGCTCTTAATGCCTCCTGCATCAGAAGTTTTTTGGCTTCTTCTTCAGCTTCTTGGACCCATGCAAGTAAATTTTCACTCAACATTAAGAGTCAAGTTTCTTGGTCAACTTTTCCACTGTAAATGCTATAATTATATCAATATATATATATATATATAGACATATATAGAGATAGAGATATAGATATGTGTATGTATATACATTTGGCACTTTTTTTTAATACAATTAGTGTTATTAGAACACTTCAAGGTGACTGCAGAAAAATAATGAGTTAGAAAACTGACAAATTTACTCAAAGGGGACATAAGTGGCAAAAGAATAGGAGATATATAGGGTTTATAATGAGAAGGTAGTAGATGAAAATAGTTTTTTTTATTGACATCTTCTTTATGGTGAAAAGTGAATTAACCTTTTATGGTTTAAATTTTAAAGTTGTCTTACCTGCTCATTGATTTGTTCATCAACAGCCTAACTTTTTTTGAAGTGGGAGAGGATACACATAACGTGTGCGTTTAGCGCGTTTACTCAGTTGTTATAATATAAATTAACTTATGCTTTAAGGCTAACAACGACATCCTTTACAACTTTGTTTTTTAATGATTTCGGCCTTAATATGCATGCTTCCTTGAGCCCGTAGAACGAGCTAAGAAGTTTATCAACTTCAATTTCATAATCGTCAATTGACAAGAGAGTATTGTTGTGGAGATCGAAACATGTGTTAGCCTTTAACAAAGTAGTGTATAGTAGTCACCTAAAGCAGACGTCTTCTTTCTCTTCGACTGCTGGCTTCGATGGATATGTGTTGTTGCTTCTACTTTGGCTCGTATTTGAGAATCTAGGAGGCTTGTCAATGGTGTCAAGAATGTGAAATTTTGGAATTGTGAGAACTAGGTTAATAAGAAGTTGTGAGAATCCTAAGACTTTAAAATTTAAATTTTTAGGTTTAGATACCCTTTGGAATGTTGGATATCCAAAGTTTGGATACGAGGTTTGGTTTGGGTTTATGTATTTTTTTATTAAAAGTGCCTACATTTAACAATTACATTAACTAGTTTGTGTATTGATTTTATGAATGTAGAAATTTATAGGATTGAAAGAAAAAAGTATCAAATATATAAAGAGACTGACATTTTAATGGTAGTGGTGATTGTCTTTTGGAATAGGTGGTATTTAAAAAGTAAAAAGTAAATAATTCAAAGAAAGGAATATGTGAATGAAAAAAAAGTAGAGTTGTATTTTTAGTGGTTTTTTTGGGTGGCACAGAGATAATCAGATGTTTTTTTTATCAAAATAACTGACTCACACATATTACTTATACTTTTTAAACTATAAAAACTTTTAATCTTTTTTAATACATATAAATTAAAAATTAAAAATAGCTTAATATATATGTGTGTTTAATATATAACTATTTATAATTTAATTAACAAACATAACATTGTAGAACTTTATACACGCACATGTAAATTAAAAGGACTAACTCGGCCCCACCCTTTCCCATTCAACCCATCTTGTACCATAGATGCGACTAGCGAGCATTACATATCCACACGGTCGCCCACCCCTAATGCAAACAGATGTCCACGGACTCCACATAAGTATTATGGACGCCCTCCATGGGCGCCTTCGGAGGTGATCCGTATTATATATCAACTATATCAATACACAATGTTTCGTAGGTATATTGTTTCTCCTTTACATCAATCATTGAGGCCTTTTATTATAAATTTATAATCAATCATGGATATTTTTGGTTCTCAATAACATTTTCGTCTTTTCAAACATGCATACATCATTTTGTCTCCATTCCTTTTGAGGTTACAATACATATGTCCCTTGTATTGAAGGACTTCATTTGCACATGGCCTTCTTGTTCTTTTCCACTAAAACCAAATCAACCATAACATTATATTCTTGAGGGTTTTTTCTTTTCTTTTGAGAGAAGCATAAAAAACACTTACTATAATTTTATAAAGCATGAAATTGGGAAAATTAAAATATAACATAGTAACTTATAAATAATATGATAGGATTTCATGACATATTGAAATTGAGGTTGGTACATAATGCATAGGGTATGGCTTCGTCTCCTAAACTTGTTTCATTGTTTTGGTGAAAGCATAATGTATGGGTATGGCTCATGACTCATTCTCACTTTTATATGTTTGCCCACTCTCTTAACTTTTTTGCTTACCTAATACTTTTTTCATCTAAGACTTACTCAAAATTGATTAGGTAAGGACAACAAGCTAGGTCGTCTATCGGGCAATGCCTTGATTTATGGTCAAGACTCGCACCACGTGGTCCACGGGGATTAGCCACACCTTAAAAAAGGGACATTTCACCAGTCGATTTACATTCATCATCAAATATTTTACAACCAGAACCGCTCTTTTCTTCAATCTAATTCCTCCACTACCGTAAACCCTAGTTAGGTTCAGGCACGCTACACTTTTACAGTCCTATAACACTTCTTGGGTGATCAGAAGATCACCAACGCACAACCATGTCTTATATAAAGCAAGGTATAGGGAAAGTGGAGGTTATGCTAATAACAAAAGAAATCTACGGACAAACACTTCACGAGCAATCTATCAATACTGAGTACGTTTAACTATGATGCTTTAACGATGATTTGAGATCATTAATCCTTGTTTAATTTAATTTGGATGAGAAGAAGTATACTTTTTGTAGTTACAAATCAAGCCAAGCTGTTTTTGAAAGCAACCTATCAGATTGGCCTATTTAAGGTTTGCATGTTAAAGTAATGAAAATTGCTTTCAAAAGGACCACGGTTTTGCATCTTCATATTTTTGTATGATTGAGTAACTTAATAATATTCACAAGACAAAAGCAGTAGACTGTGATAAATAACTTACACTTGTGGTTTGGATTATATGTACATTGAAAGCAACTAAAAACAACCATACAACTTTCCATCTTGAACCACAAAATTAAAGTTACCTTCATTATTGTAGAGTAGCCCAATAACTTTGTAAAATAATTATTGAAACATTGCTTTCATTATTGTTTATATCATGAGTTATTATGGCATCTCATTTTTACATATACTTTGTCATCATAAAAACGTTGTCCGTAAATAATAGAATTAAGTACATATATAGTGTATGTGACAAGACCATATCACATCTACAAAATTAAGTTTAAAAAGTTGTATGTTTAAGTTATGTGGTATTCTTTGTATATAGTTTGTATTAGAACACCAACTATAGTTAAAAAAATCATATAAGTTTGGGCAGAATTATGTTTTACCTTTTTAAAAACCACGACGACTGTTTATGTGATTTACTTAAACAATAAAGAGTAAAAGAAATTACTAAATTCTTTTTGCCCGATGACCCTAACCCAAATCTTGTGTCGGTGATTGTAAAAGGTGATGAAAACCAATTGGAGGGGGTTGTTTGGTAAATGGTTTCATTAATAGGCTATTTCTAATTCAGATATGTTAAGAGTGTTTATGTTAAGAGTGTTATATGGTAAGAGTGTTGGTTCACGAAAACA
>BJCM01008255.1:3612-17647 GCA_018326385.1 Flaveria bidentis
TAATCTATTAAAAAATTAATTATAGTTATAATATAAAAACAAATAAATAATATTATTAGTAATTATTGTGATTTTTTAATATGAAATTTTTTTTTGATAAAAATAAATGTAATGATAACTTTATTTTTTATTAAAGTAAGAAATCGGTTAGACTGTAATCTTAAAAGCTATATTTGATATTCTTTTCCTCATTTCCTAATATTATGTAAAACCTTCTAGAAGGTGGGAAACCCACTATGATATAAATGGAACTTTTGCTGTAAATATCCCATCCAACACAATCATGACAGTATATGTAATTAAAAAGCAAGAGCAAACTCAACTTAAATGTTTTCTTTTGTCGTTTCTTTTTAATTTCATGTCACATTAAGACACATTTTTTAAGTTGTTAAGAACGTGTTACCTAAAATATAAAAAAGACGGTTACGAGATGACAAAACAACATTTGTTGGATAGTGGGTTTGTTCATGCTTTCCTTATATGATTGTGGCATTCGTTAAGTTATGTATATTGGCTAAAGTCTCATATACTAGATCTATTCTGATTTCTAATCAAGGTTATTTGTATCAAAACAATACTTTCTAAATGATAAAGTTTGATTGTTTCTTGCATCAATTGTTGATATCATATATCAGTTTAGCTAAAGATTATATAATTAAAATAATTAATCAAACTCCTCACACTGGAGGGAAATCCAATTTGTCGAGCAAACCCTCTATACTCGCTAACTACACGTTTTCTTATCAGAGGCGGATTTAGTGTATGATATATCTCAACCAACCATCATGAAATTTTGAAACTTACCACCAAATGATTTGAGACCAACTTTGATAAAATGTTGGCATTGACCGCAAAAAAAATTAAAGACCAACCAATAATTTTGTAACTAATATCCATATAAAACAATTAGTTCTTTATATCTAAGGTTCTACCTCGGTTCATGTGTAGAACTTTATTTTTATTTTAGTTTTTTTTTTAATTTGAGCTCAGCCTAAGCTCCCTCGTTAATTGTTAATTTATTTTTATCATATCTTTTTATAACAATTAAAATATACATTTAGTGGATAAAAAAATTGTTTAGCCATGTGAGCGGACTCGATACATGAAGCTTTTATTTAAGCTCGTTTGTTAAGTGAGCCATAATATATAAGCTCGAGTTGTTTAAGGTGGGCTCGATATATCCACTCTTTTAGTGTTTAGGCTTAAACCTAGCTATAGCTCTCAATATATTGGGACCCTTGTTTATATAAAACTTTTTTTAAGAATTTAAATTTTAATAGTTTTATAGTCCAATCTAACAGTTTGTATCTATGCTACCTGTCTTGAGCTCAAAAGTGTTTGATTTGTTTTCAAATTTCTTGATATAGGCTAATAAGTAGTTCATATTTGAGACATATATATTTTTTGAACAATAAATGTACAACCCTGCTTTTGAGAATACGTGTTATCTTAATCGGATCTATTTATCTGTTTTTCAGTCGGGACCGCACCCCCAACCCCCTCAGAAGGAAACCCATTATTGAGAAAACTCCCTAACTCAACTCTGAGTATTTTATTCAGAGTAATACTTGAACCCATAACATCCCAATATTTACATGTTATGGGTACCGGATACCCCACCTTAACCAGTCAAACTAGGAACAATGGTTCTCGATAACTTTGATACATGATCCTTTTTTAAACTAACATCACTTTGTGTGAATTGATACAGTGAGGTAGTTTTTATTAAAACGATTGTAGGCTCAAGTTTGACTAAAGTAACCATGTTTTTCTAAAAGATTTAAAAACATCAATTTACCTCTAAAGTTTTATATGTTGTTTTAATTTCACTCTCAAAAATTGAATTATTGTTTAGAGTAAATTACCATTTGCATCCCTGACGTTTGTTCATTTTAACCATTTGCATCCCTACGGTTTGAAAATTGTCATCTGACGCCTAACGTTTCATGTTATCTTCATTTGAGTCTATATAGTTTTATTTTTATTTCCATTTGAGTACAGAATACTAACATCGTTAGTTTTCTTGTTAAAATTATTATTAAAAAGACTAAACTACCCTTCATCACCACCATGACAACTAACCATCACCATTTTCACAACCATCATCAGCACCTCCACAGCCCCATCACCACCACCGCAGCTCCATCACCACCACCGCAACCCCATCACCACCACCGCAACCCCATCACCACCACCGCAACCCTATCACACCACCGCAGCCCCATCACCACCACCGTAGCCCCATCACCACCACCACCGCAGTCCTGTCACCAGCATCGCAGCCCCATCACCACCAATCGTAACCCCATCACCACCACCACAGCCCCATCACTACCATCGCAGCCCCACCACCACCACCACAGTCCCATCACCAGCACCGCAACCCCATCACCACCAATCGCAGCCCCATCACCACCAATCGCAACCCCCATCACCACCATCACAACCCCATCACCACCACCGCAACCCCATCACGACCACAACAGCCCTATCACCACCACCGCATCCCCATCACGACCACAACAGCCCTATCACCACCACCGCAGCCCCTATTACCACAATCACAGCCACCCATCACCATCACCACCACTATAGTCCCTATCACCACCACCGTAGTCCCTATCATCACCACCAATCGCAACCCCATCACCACCACCGTAGTCCCTATCATCACCACCATCGCAGCCCTATCACCACCACCGCAGCGCCATCACTACCACCGTAGCCCCCATCACCACCACCGCAACCCCCATCACAACCACTGCAGCCCCCATCACAACCACCACAACACCCATCACCACCACCGCAACCCCTATCACCACAACCACAACCACCCATCACCACAACGTACCGCAACCACCCATCACCACCACCGCAGCCACCCATCACCGCTATTGCATCCTCCATCACAACCACCCATCACCACCACCAAAACCCCTATCTCCACCTCCATAGCCGATCATCAATAATAAATCTGCGATTTTTGCCAAAACATCCTTGGCCGCCAACGTGTTTCACCCTTCCACCGCTAGATATGTTTCTCTAGAACAACAATTTCACGTCTTGGTGGTTGTGGTCTACCGATCACACAGATACACAAAGAAGATAAGATAAGAAAATAGATAGGGGTAGTTGTGGTTCTTCTAGTCGTTGAGGTACGGTGGTGGTGCGGCGACAACGACGATGCGACGACGGTGGCGGTGCGACAACCGCGGTGGTGTGGCGACCACGATGGTTGTGGTGGCAGTGGTGGACACAAAGAGGAAGAAGAGAGAGAAACATAAAGAGAAGATGAAATGGATGAGGTGTGAGTAGATGGTGGGTATTAGATAAGAGTTTTTTTTGTCATTTTATTAAATTTAACTGGAAAATCTAACGTCGTTAGTGTGATGGACTCAAATGAAAATAAAAATGAAACGTTAGGGGGAGATGATAATTTTCAAACCACAGGGATGCAAATGGTTAAAATAAACAAACGTCAGGGATGCAAATGATAATTTACTCTATTTTTTATAAAGTTAAAACAACTAATGATACTTTTGGACTAAAATTAAATAATTTATGAAAGTTTTAAAAATAAATTGATAGTGTTAATATTTTTAAGAAAAATAATATTTTTTTTGCATTTAATAAAAAAAGTGGCTATTGGTTAGTTAATTCTTGAATAGTGTATCAACTCAATATTTGTTTGAATCTAGGAGTCTAGGACTTGATTTCTGCTTATAACTTAAATGGTGTGCAATAATTGAACAGTTGATGCCATATAAAGTCAAAATCAATAATACGAATCTGATTGTTCAAAAGAAAAAAATATATTAAAGTATATATCTTGATTAAAAAAGAAAGAGGCCCTCTGTTTGTGTGGCACTGAAGAAAACCAAAGGTAGCTTACAATGTAATTGTTCATTAGAACGGTGGATCATAAAGAAATGAGAAATTACATTAAATATCAAAAGAAATATATGAAATCATTAATATATTATTAATGGTGCTTGCATTAGGTTTTCTATCTCATGCTTATAGTTATATAAAAAATATTACCCCTAATTTTTTATTTCAATTAAATAGTATATTTTATATATTTATTTTTATTTTTTCTCTCATCCGTTCGTAATAATATATTTAATATTTATTTTTATTTTTTCTCTTATCCGTTTGTAACCACTTTAAAAAATATTAACAAAATTCTAGATGTGAACAATTTTTTTCAAGTACGCAATGAACAATATTATTTTATCACCTCCACCCACAATCAGTTACGATCATTTATTATAGTATAGAGAATAACTCACATTAATATTAGATAATGTATTGTGAATTACTCTAACCAAATGTTATTTGTATATTATATTTTTCATTATTCTAAAGAATATATATATAAGAAAAGAGAAAGAGAGAGAGAGAGAGAGAGAGAGAGTATATAATAAATAATATAAAAAGGAGAAAACCATTAACATGGAAGAAAGCAAAACAAAATACGGCCCATGTAATGAAATGTAAAGTATAATTCTAATACATGAATGATGAATGATTCATTCCGGTGGGTCCGCCCGTCGGTCTCACCATTTTCCGTTGAAACGCTCTTTTCTTCTTATCTTTTCCCCGCCTCTCCTTCTCAACTTGCTCACTCACTACTCATGACTCATATCTATCCTTCTAGAAGCAAGCATTTTTTGCATATTTTTTATTACAAAATAAATAAATTTATTTATTAAATAAATATTATTTTGTGTTTTAGTGATCTTTTGATTTTTTTTTGTTATTCTACTAATTGTTTCTCACGTTAATAAACCTACTATTCCCTAAGGGAACATTTTTATCATAGATAGTAATTACTCAGTAGGTTTTAGTTCTGAAGCATACAATGATTCTGTTATACAAGACATGTTAGCAATCGTTAAAAAAGAATTAATGCTGATTTTTGAAGATTTTGTTGAGTAAATCAAATTATAAAATCATTAGTGTCAATTAACTTGTATAAAATAATTTTTATGTTAATTAGATAAAATAAAAATTGATGTTTTAAAAGGAGAATTGTTTTTATAAATACCTTTTAATTTGCTCATACCTTTATATAATTTGTTTAACCTTTAAGCGAGCACCTATTACACATTCGAATACTAGAGATCAAATGCTAGTTGGTAATTGACAAATAATACATATTGATTTTTTAGAATAAACTTGCAAGTGTATTACTTATATCCGTATTAAAAATCAATCTTAAAATTGTTAAGTTTTTACATGTTATATTTACCTTATTCATTTATATGCTAAAGTGAACATTGAATATAAACCGTTTATATCGATGTTAAACTTTCACCATGAAAAGAAAAAAGGCAGTGAGCTGAACGTTTCTTTTGACGCTTCACTAGTGTACACTAACATGCTTATTTAAAAAAACATGGTGGTAAAAAACAAAAGCAAGAGTCACTTCATATCATCACTATTATCATGTCACTTCTCACTATTATTTCACATTTGAACAACACCTTATCAAAATTTAACTAAATTTATGTATTTAATTTTCATTTGCAGTTTGTTTTAAAGGTTTAGTAGTACTCTATGAAATTAATCTTTTTATATGTATTAGAGCATTCACAATGGTTTTTTTTTATTTTTATCCATATAATTACATTAAAAATTATTATATTTTCTCTCTTTTTTTCAATTTAATACTTTTTATATTTTTACTATTATTTTTTTCTTACTCCTCCACTCACAACTATTTTAAAAAATATTAAAAACTTAATAAAAATTAAACAGTGATTCTTCAAATATACAAATTCATAATAATATTTTTTTCTCTCTTTCACTCACACCAACTAAAAATCATTTCATATAATATATAAACACACTTACCTACTTTTAATGAGTACACTTTAAATGCTCAAGACCATGTTTATTTACATTTTATCAATTTCAATTCCTACTAGCAGCTTTTAGGCTTTAGCTTTGCTGCGGTTGAAATTTACATCAACTTTATTACTTAATTTTCGCAAACACATATAATAAACTAAACAGCTATTAATTTTTTTAATAATATTATATAAACAGAATAACTATTTTCCACATAAAATAACAAGATATTATTAGGCAATTTGCCGTTTTGTTATTATCCTTTTATTTTATGCACTTGCTTCACTATTTAACCTCCTATGCTTGATGCTTCATCGTCACTCCCTCATCGATTCCCTCATCTCTCTTCTCCAATCTTCAATCTCCAATCTCCAATCTCCAATCTTCAATCTCACATCCACAATCACACTTTCTGCAATTACCTGAATCCGATTTATGGATCTTATACCGGGTCTCCCCGACGACGTCGGGTTAGAGTGTCTGATTCGCCTCCCTCACACCGCCTTCTCCGCCGCCGCCTCCGTCTGCCGGAGCTGGAAGTCGGAGATCCAACACCCAGCGTTCCGATGCCACCGTAAGTCCGCCGGACAGAGCCGTCGCATCGTCGTGATGGTGCAATCGCGGGTTGACTCGAACCGGAAACACGGGTTGAGGAAGTATTCCGCTGCACCGGTTTACCGGCTCACCGTTTACGAACCTGAAACCGGTAATTGGAGCGAGTTACCCCCAATCCCCGGTTTTTCCGACGGGTTGCCCCTTTTTTGCCAGATTGCTCCGGTCGGGTTCAACCTTGTGGTTATGGGCGGGTTAAACCCGGAGAATTGGGAGGCGTCGAATTTTGTCTACGTGTACAACTTGGTGTCCGCCACGTGGCGGCGTGGGCCCGACATGCCAGGGTGTACAAGGTCGTTTTTCAGTTGTGCGTCGGATAATGATCGTCGGGTGTTCGTCGCCGGAGGACATGATAACGAAAAGAATGCGCTTCGGTCGGGGATGGTGTATGACGTGGCGGAAGATGATTGGACCGCACTACCTGACATGGCAGATGAACGAGATGAGTGCAAAGGTGTGTTCCACGGTGGCAAATTTTATGTAATTGGTGGGTACAACACTCTAATGCAGGGGCAGTTTGGGAAAAGCGCAGAGGGGTTTGACTTGTCAACGTGGCGGTGGGGCCCGACTGAGGGTGAGTTCTTGGGGGCTGACACGTGTCCGAGGACATGTGTGGACGGTGGGAATGGGGTGATGTACATGTATCAAGATGGTGCGGTGGTAGCACTGGATCACTCCTCTAGAACGAGGATACCGAGCGAGATGGATAGTGTACCTTGTATAATCGAATGGGGAGGGAGGTTATTGGCCGTTGGATCTGTTGGGTTTGGTGGGGGCCATGGGGTGTACGTGTTGGATCTGGAGAGGTACACGTGGACGAAGGTGGACGTGCCGGAGGAATATTCCGGCCATGTTCAGTCAGGTTGCTGTTTGGAAGTATGAATGTACAAAAACAATGAAATAGTTAGTCAGGTTGCTGTTTGGAAGTATGAATGTACAAAAACAATGAAATAGTTTCTAATGCCACTTTAATTAGCTTATGTTTGCTTTATTCTCACTAGTGATCTCATACTCAGTTTTTTTCATAACATGAGTGTACAACTGCAGAGAATGGCCGGTTATCTTACTGTAGGATAGAATTTAAAGACCAATGGTGTTAAAGAATATGTTAAATTAAAATCGTTTATATGAAAAAAGATTCAAATATAAATCAGTTTAAGAATGGACGGTATGTAAGTCGGGTTCAAATGAATGAAAACAATGTAAAGAGAGATAACCGGGCCAGCTATAGGCCTCGTTCATGATCTAACGAACAGGTTGTGTTATAGAACATGCACTCAGTCATGAAACAGCAAACGCATGCAGTCACTTTCAAAACACATATCAAACACACTCTTATAGAAAAGAGATGATCAGTCGTGAAACGTAAAAAACACAATCACCTTCAAATGTCAGAACACATATCAAACATATTCTTTACAAAGAAAACAGAATTCAGATGAAAAATTAGAAACTTATTAACTACGATTCAATAGATAAATTACAAAAGGGCATAAAAAGGTCCAAACATATAAACTATAATAACTATAAAATTAAAGAAAAAAAAAGTCTCAGCTTTAATTAACTTTCATGGTGTTATAAAGAGCCTGCCAAAGGACCTTGTACATGTGTTTTTTCAAGTACATTTTCTTTACTTTTTCTCTCCCTTCAAGTCCCAAACGCTGTCGTTCCGATGGGTTGTTAAGTAAATACTGAAGGTGTTTGGAAAGAACAGTGGTTCCTGGGTGCCCAACTGGATGCACAAGACCACTCACATTGTGGTCAACAATCTCTTTTGTACCCCCTGCATCTGTTCCAAGCACCTGGACCAGCAAGACAGAGTATAATGGAAATTTTGAAAGTTGTTGAACTGGATATCAATATGTTCATCATTTATATTTGACTAAAAGTTAAACAAAACTTAAGAATTTATCATACCGGGATACCAAATGCCATTGCTTCAATTGTTACTCTTCCAAATGTTTCTCCAAGTCCCTGTGCTCATTTAGAAGCCGATAAGCAGTTTTGAGCATTAGTGTTTGGATGAAGAAAAATTATAAAAGTCGGGTGAAACTAGTTGTTTGATATAACCAGTGATTTGACTGTTTTGGTAAAGTTAAGATACAAATTTACACTTCGAGTAAAATAAACTGTTTTTACCAAGTTGATTACTTGCTTTTATTTATAAGCATAAACTGTTTAAATAACCTAATTGCACATGCCCCATAATTGAAATATCATGTACTTGATAAAGTTTCTAGAGAACATGGTGGAGATAGATACTCTGCAGCATAAAAGAAAAAAATCTACTAGAATGTAAGTATTCCATAAACAATCACACATATACATGAATCTGAATTCATATTCAAACCACAAATTGGTAGTGGCAAGATGCACAAGTGGGTGGGTTGGCCAATTGTGGTCACAAAAAGTTTGGATCAAAATAGCCATTTGTAGCGCAAGTCCAAACAGGGTGGCCCAGCTTGAATCTAAACAACCAGTATGTTCATTTTTAAAACTTTTCTACAAATAGTTAACGTATTAATTATGGATTGATCAGAAATACATTTTAGGCACACTATGAAAACATTTGACCGTCTCTTTTAGCTGTATATATCTTTGATCCGTTTAAGATAAAACACTACCCATATACAACGCATCAGATTTGTAACATTTGATAGTTTTCCATTTATAAGCTAATGATGTGACAAACACAAAGAATGAATTAAAACCAAGCATAATCTTTACTCAAGATATAATTAAGAAAAATGATACCTGGGAATTTATAACATAAACATCTGCTGCAGAATAAAGTGAAGCAACACGAGTTGTCGCGGGAGTCCACATCACTGAATTCATCAATTCTGAATGATTTGATACAAAACCAAGAAGTGATTTGACATAAATAACCTTATTACTTTTGGACCCAACTGAACCAATTAGAAGCTTTATATCTTCCCCCTTCTTTTCTTCACTCCCCCTCAACATCTTTTTAAGAATTTTACCATCATCTACCATCCCACCTGGCATTTTACTCTTTGTCCCCTGTACTGATTCAAGAAGTAATAGATGACCCTTTGCAGGGTTTATACTGCTTAATGCTATAACAAGCATATCGCTCTCTTTTAATCCCATTTCTTCCCTGATTGCGTTTCTTAGTAAAAGCCTTTTTTCCAGCATTTTTTCAGTGGTGAATGCAGGGGTATTAAGTGAACAAGAAATTCCAGCTACAAAAGCTAGCTCTTCATTGACAGAAAGTGGAACTATAGAGGGCACAGATTTAAATTTAATATTTTCTTCTTCGCACCAATCTAACCATTGCTTAGATTGCGATTCAGAGAGAAATGCTAATGTTTTTACACGATTCAGAACAAGCTTAGATCGATCAAAATATTCCCGTCGGTTTTCCATGATCCACCAAACAAGGTTTCGTGTTCCCGCCACCGAGTGGTCAAAATATTGTTCTGTAGTCATCAAACAAATCGTCATCAAACTAATTTTCATTTTGAGTAATTACTATGTGAAAACTTCATATGACATAATGCAATATGAAAAAAAAATCTCACCAATCCATGATGCACAGACAGCTGAACCTGCTATAACTAGATCTGCTTTCATGGCAGCTTTGAAACTGAGTTTTTCTTTATCCTCAAGAACTTTAATCTTTTTTCTAGAGAGTTCTGGAAGCAATCCACCCCTTCTACTGAGAGCAACCACAGAAACCGTAGCCCCACAACTCAAAAGCTCTGAAGCCAACTCCATCATTGAAAGTGGAGCACCGGTCATCGAAAGCTCATGGAATATCAGAATAAATTTTCTTGACCAAACAAGCCGAGCAAATTGACTTTTCCTATCACACGTTCCTGATCTCTTCATGGGACTCCATTCCAAAACTCGGTCTTCAATCGAACCAAACGGGCCAACTAACATCCCATAAGTGGAATTTGTTTGAGGGATTGCTTCTTCTTGCACTTCACCTTCATTACTGTTTTCAGCTTCCACAACCTTTTTCTTGGTGCCACGTTTTGAACGAGATTTAGAACTACGCCTTGATCTTTTGCTCCTTTTCTTCACAGATACAATGTTATGTGATACACTGCGACTGTCATTACTTTTGATGACCATATCCATCTTCCTCACATCAGACTGATTGACACTGATCTTAACCTCATCTGTCAATGCACCATTACTCACACTCACACTCAAGTCAGAACTTGCATCACTATTATCTGTTTCATCATTTCCCCCAAAAATACCTTCCTTGTTATCACCATGAGCCCATCTTGATTGGATATAAAATCCAGCATAAGCCCAAAGAGTGATCAAAAGCAACCAAAGTACTATCCTGTTGCTTCTGAAACAATTAGTATTAAATCCATTGGTCCTTCCATCCCTTCTAGGGGTTCGACTCGAGTTTAATCTTCTAAATGAAGGAGAGCCTCTAGGTGTTGATTTACCAGATAATATCGATTTTAAAACAGGGCGTGATGATTGTCTCCCTGAGCTTCTTTGCACATCTATTCGATTATATTCATCCATATTCCCTTTCAATTGATTTCAAACAACATAAGATCATAGCATATCACCATAACACATCATTCCTCGGACTATGAACATGTACATCCAACACTATTGATAGCAGTGATTAACCACAATGAAAGAGCTTCGAGAAATCACTCTTGCAAAGATCCTAAAGTTGAATCCTACACAACAGAATAAACATCAATTTGCTCGCAGATTCAGATGCTTGAAAGTTGAAAATACAACTAATGAACCAATAACTGCATAATCTGATCTCAAAATTGAAATATATTAAAAAAACAACAGTGAATTAAACACAATTCATCATATTCAGTCATCTCGCATTTGAATCTCGGAAACAAATCCACATCGAAATCTAAAAAAGATTCTTAAAAAAATCAATAAAGTAATCAGAATTTGATTTAGTTGTAACGAACCGTTGAAAACTGCAGACAGATCAAGGAAACGATATCTAAATCTAAGCAAGTGGATCCTCACAATTACAAGAAAATTGCTGCTTAATCTCTATAACTTTTAGTTCCTTCAGCGGATCGACGGATGAAGAATGTCAGTTCAAACGTTTGACGAATTTCGAAAGCAGAAATCGGTGCAAACGTAGGTTTATCTAGCTTCTAACAGCTTGCAAATTCAACAACAGTAAGTGTGTCGGTGTGATGCTTTGTGAGTGTAAACTGTAAAGGAAGCTGAAGAACAAGAGTGTGCTATGGCGTTTTGCGTGTGAGAGTGAGGAAGAGAAGTCGCACGTGCGTCGCACTCGTGTTGACGAAGAAGTTGGGGGAAATTGCAGAAATAATTTACATCAAACGTCCTTTCAGTTTTACGATTGGTATATATAATACTTCGTGATTTTGAGATTATACCCAAAAACCCTTCAACTTTAACGCTCTGTTTCTCAAGTGGTACTATGAAGGTAATGCAAGAAAATGAATACATTTAATAAAAAATAATATACTTTCTTATTTTATATGAAAAGTTATTAATAAGATCTTTATACATTAATGCGTCCTAGTTTGTGAAAAATACACGAAAGGTTATTTAACTAAATTTTATATTAAACCTTATAAATTTATCTAAAATCCATGCAATGAAAATATTTTTTAAACAGTGACTTGTCAATTTCTGAAAGAAATAAAATTTTATAAAATGACATCTAACATTTAAAAAATTTATGTGATCTCATTGTAGTCACTTAAGAGTTAACAAGTTATTTCTTGAAAATAAAAGGTACGTGTAGTTTAGATAAATTCAAACAGTTTATCATATAATTACTAACATTTAAATTAGATGGAAAAACTTTTTGGTGAAAAAATAGAAAGTATATTAGAATATGTTTCGGTAAGGTCACCTAGTGTTATATCCATGTTTCGGTTTCAAACTAAACATACACTGATAAAACAATCACCCTGCAACAATATATTAAAATTTTAAGAAAACGTTATATTTAAAAGTGAAAGAAATAAGATATGTTGAAAATTATATATAAAAATAAAATAATATAAAACAAAACTTAGAAGACGAATGCAACGTTAAGCCGTCAAGGGGTACATGAGAAAACCTAAGTGCTAAAATCATATAATATTTAATGAACAGAAATTTACTAAGTGCCCTTTTGAAATTATATGTATACAAATTTACCTTGTCAATTCAAATAGTACAAGTAGATGGAGTATATTTTACAAAACTTATTGAGTAGTTTTCAAGTTACAATTTTGTACTCAAATGAAGTTATAATGCATGCTTCTTTAAAGGATACTTAACAAAAAGCCTTATATTTTTCTTTTTCTTTTCTTATAATCTATTTATACCCCTAGATTTTGACACACGTCTCCTTCCTATATTTTTTTCTTTAATAGCTTTAAGAAATTATATTTTATTGAATTTTGAATATGCATTTTTGATATTTTATTATTTACAGTTTCATGTAAATTTTATTCGAAATCAAGTCGTACTTGGTAATGCATTAATCATTGCAAACACAAATGTATAAATCATTATAACTTAGGTAATATTCATATTAGGCAAACACGAATGCATAAATCATTGCAAACACAAATGTATAACTTAGGTATTTTTATTAATATTCATATGTGAATTTTTCTAGCGCAATAAAAACTTAGGAAATAATATACAAGTGATCAAAAAACAAACCACAAAGATTTTAATACTCGTGAAACCACACATAGGTTTTGCCTGTTAAAACATACATGTTTTGTTTTCTTTACTTGTTAGAAACATAAAGATTTATTGATGTGCTTCAAATTATACATATAAAACACATTAATTGCATATCAATTATTCTAGAATCTCCTACTAAAAGTGATGATTTGATACTTAAATCCTTCATATTATGTTTTCAGGTTTGGAAAAGACCAATATGAACAAAAATGTCACACCCCGATCGACGGCGGAATCATCGGGGCGGACGAATTGGAGACGATTGCTCATAGCACATGGAATTAATTAAGTTGAAATAATATTAAATGTCATTAATAATTGAATATTACAAGACGAATAAGTTCATACAATACAAAAACTTCAAACAAAGAAATAACATATTAAGTTAAACTAGGTCCAAGTCCTATATGAGCACGAAGAGAATCCTCAAGTAGTAAACCTAAAACATGTTAAAAATAAAGGGTCAACTATAAAGTTGATGAGTTCTCATGGTTTAAACACACACATACATATATATATGTAAAAAGGGTTACAAGTAGCAATTTATGTCCATGGTTACGAGTTAGCAAGCTTATAGAACACATATATAGTTACAACCAAGCCTCAACTTGATTACAAGTATATAAGATTGGCTAAGTGTACTTGGTTCCCATGATGAACAAGCATACATCATCAGAAGTCGGCAATACATCGACTTTAGCACCAAATAGGCTTGTCAGGCCCAAAGATCTAAGACGTCGCCATGCTAGCAATAGTAATGATTGTAAACAAAATATGTATCTCATATAAGACTTACAATAACACAAATAACCATGACAAAAGGTAAAGATGAATTGCATGTGCATTTACAATTATCAAGATGTTTACAAGT
>BJCM01008260.1:5401-30235 GCA_018326385.1 Flaveria bidentis
TAAAACTTGATTACTATTATGTGATATTTCTCATTACTGAAAGCCAAACAAACAACATATAATTCACTTGTTTCATCTCTTGGTCCTTATAGCAATCTTAGAGCACTCATAGTGAATTCTTTATATTTATTCATATAATTTAATTAAAAGTTAATATTTTATAAATTTATACATAATTTTTTAAACATCTTTCCATATTTCATTTCCCGTCCTTAATAATATAAAAACTTACTTTAACTCTCATTAAATATAAGAACTCGTTTAGTTTTCCTTAAAGATATATGAATAATGTTTAAAGATAAAGATCATGATGAGAGTTATTTTTTTAATTTTATCTTAAAATATAAAGATAAAATAAGTTTTATTAAATCTGTTGTGAGTACTCTTAATCACTAACCAATACCCAATTTTAGTTGACTTTATCAAACTCAACTCATTTTAACACCTAAAAATAAAATTAGACCCCTTGACGCGTTCTTTACACCCACAACGAGTCGTTAGGTCTAAATTGACCAATTCATGTTTAATCACATCGAAGTGCACTTTAAAACTTCAAAACCATTTAACAAACCACAACTAGCCTTTAGAAATCAACATTAACAGATTATTCTAGTCAAATAACCAATTTAACATTTTGAGTCTATTTTAGTATAGAATATTAGTTTCCCATTCTCACACCTCAACCACATATTTTACTTATCCATATGCTATGAGTGATTTTATTGAACTCATATTAATAGGATGGAGGGTTGGGCCGAGTCAGGTGACATATTATTTGAAATTAGAGTGATGAAACTCGTTTGAGGTTAAGGATTTAAGCTTCTTTAATGTAAATTTACTTATTGTGATATCACTTAGTTGGAGTACGATGTGTAGTAATAACATCTAGTTGGTAAAAAATTAACTTATATTAACAGTTACTAAAGCATCATTTTATTCAGTCATATCAAATTGGTCACTTCTATCAAAACACACATAACCTACCCTGGAATTATATATACTATTAAATTATGAATAAAAAAAATAGTAAAGTTTTAAGATTTTTCAAAGTGACCACAGAATCTATTAGTTTCCATTTTGACCACAAAATATTTTCTGATGCATTCCGAAAACCTCCGGACTCCAGTAATGATCCCATCGCCGTCTACCATGACAAATGTATGCAGTGAACATTCAACTATAGAGTATTATTGTTGTTGAATCTTTATAGTTGTTCTTGTTGTTGAATATTTACATGAGTTTTTCTTCTTGAATCTCCACACGTGTTTTTATATTTTTGTTGAAAACTATATTGATGCATTAGTATTAACTCAAGCAACCAAACGAGTCATTGTCTCAAGCGATCATATGAATCCTCGTCATAACGCCTAGCACGAATCAAAACTAGTTTGATTAAAATTGTAATATATATCCCCTTCTCCTTAAAATAAATCAAACTCTAGGTATTTATTACCATCTCTATCCTCTAGTTGGAGTGGAGTAGTTTTAAAAAAAAATCTTTTGCCTTTCCCAAAAAAAAGAGAAGAAACTCTATGTATATGACAATATCTAAGTTAAGGTTTTAAGGAATAAGCCCATCTTCTTATTATTAATTGATTCTATCAAATGTTGACTACCCAGTTTCAGTTTGAATTCTTGAGAACATAAACTCATGGTCGACCACACTTCTTTCAAATAATAAATCATTTTTTATATCATTTTTATAATCATATTACTTCCATTTTAATAATGAACTTTACATTACATGTGTCTCGATAACAAAAGTTTAACTAAATAAACTTTTAATCAGGAGTTTGTAAAGGTTATTGATTGATAAACAGATTATTGATAATTCAATAAATAGAACTTTGCAATCCAATTTTACTCAATAAGTTATACCTATCTGATATATATGAATAATATATGATCAGACCATGTAAGTTTTTTTAAAGTTCAATATATCATAAATATTTAGAATGTTTTTTAAAGACGTTGTATACTTTACACCTATCTAATTTTAAACTCATCACACACTTTGTAAAAATAAAATTCATAATCTTTTGGTTAGAATACATCATTTTACAATAGGATTTCCACTTGAAAACATTAGAATGATTTATAACATCAATTTCACGAAATTGAAGTTTAAATCCCTATGAACTACATTAATTAACATCTTATGATAATTGTTGTTGAACCAAATAAATATACTACAATTTAATTAACATTCCGCTTTACTCAACCTCTATATATGTTACTGATAAAAGCACTATTGCAAATAGTAGTGAGCATAAAAACCTATAACCTGAATCATCATATGAAAAATCAAGAAAGTTAAATACAATTAACCTCTAAATATGAAACCAATGACTCAGTTTAAGTTGCTAATGCACCTTAGTATGCTTCTTGCTTGCATTACAGATTTACACTTTGTCGTGGAAGTTTCACCTCTAATGTTTTGTAATATAAACAGAGGTTATTTGTTATTGCATTTTAAAACGTTTATCAATAGTAAATAACAAGGGAATGGTATACCCTAACAAAGTGTTGCATGTGAATTCAAATCTTACACTGTGAAGATTTGGTATATATTTTCGTGGTAATAGTAATTGTTGTTAAAAATAAAAATAAATTTTATTATTTTCTAAAAGGCGTTCGTATTTTTTTAGAACGATAACTTATACACCGTGGTCTATCACTTTACCTTATGTTAGAATTTAAACTCTAATATTTTTTTTAAGAGGAAAGAGCCTTTACCACCCGGTCATAACTAACATCTTTTTCTTATGATTACGTATTATATTTTCAAAAGAAAAACATGCCCATGTGTTTCAAAACTTCAAAGATGATGATTTCAAAGTTTTCAGATTTTTCTACTAACTTACGTCTTGTTATGTGTCGTTCAAATTTGCGTTTTTGTTTTCATACAACTACAAATATAACATCGCAATTTATTTTATGATATTATGATTAAGTTACATAGTTTGAAGATATAAATCATAATATCAATAATAAAAGATAATAGAACAAGGAGATAACTTCAAGAAAATATAAATCAAATTTGTGTTTTACTTTTAACATATTTTTCGTTTGTGGCTTACTATTGTGCATTCTTGTGCACTTTGTATCCACAAAATGTAACGTTTCTCTTTTACGTGTTCTAGAAATTTAGTGAGAAAAGATATAAAAATGTCAATTCATAGAGGACATACCAACATGGTCTAAGCAGTGTCAAGTGATATATATGTCTAAATTGTGAAATTGAATCGACATTTGCAAAAACTCATACCACAACGTGTAATGACAAGTCTAAACACATCCGATGTAGACATAATATTATACAACGACTAATTTTCATCTGAATTGTTACTGTCGACTACAAGAAGCCAAAAGATAATATTTGTGGATATGCTTGCGAATGGCTTAACAAGAGTGTTAGTGAACATGTCGCGATGAAAACGAGACTAATGCCCTTGAATAGATGGGTTTGTATGAAAGATACCTAACCATTTGTATTGAGATCTTAAAATATGGTTCAACAAGACAACCTACTTGTATAAACTAAATAAGTAAATTGTTATAGAAATACACTTTAACAATTAGTATATTTCTATAACAATTAGGATGTATGATGCTAATCATACCACGTTCAATATTTCTAAAGAATTACTTATGTGGAATTGTAGGAGTGTTTGTCTACTAGAAAATGTATTATCTTGCGAGGTTGATACCATCGATCAAGATCGTTTCAATGGTGCTTTCACCGAGCCATTCTCCTTTGCACCAGGCCGGTTCTAAATATTTTTTCTCGAATGCTTTGTCGCTTAGGCGTTGGCATGTCGATTTGTTACCTCTCCAAGGTGAATGGCACTACACCACTTGGCCTAGAACCGCCACTACCGACTCCTAGACAACCACCCAAGCCATTTCCCTTGAAACCCTTCCTACACCAAATACACTCACCCACATCGAAAAAACACATCCATCGGCACCAAACACAACATCCAAAACAACACTCAAACACCTTCTTGTTGGCAACAAAAACCTCACCTAAATGAGCCCCCAAATCAACGCCAAAACCAGCGTCGAACAAGTTCAATCAACACCGCAAACCTCACCTAAATCAAAGTTTTTATTTGGCATATCAATGAAAGAATACAATTTCTTTCTATTACAGTTACATTTGTCAACCATAATGTTTCTTCGAGTTTATAATTAAAATGAGTTAATTCATCTCAATAGATAAAACATAATTTCATTATTTAACCCATATCATTTTATGAAAACTATAACGCCTTTCTTAAGGAACGTGGTATGATTTTCTATCTTTTTAATTTTTGAGACTAAGAAACTGATAAAGTATAGTGAATGATAATACGGAAATGAAACACATAACATTTGGATTTTGAAAATGGGCTTTGGACTTTTAAGAAGTTCGACTGTGAAGTTGAGAAGGTGTCATTTTTAATAGCACTGGCCCATGTAGTGATGTTGTTGGGTTCTTAACAAAGTAGTAACTAAATTTACTTGGGCCCATGTCTCTATATATTAAGTGTAACACTGTAAGTCTGTAACCAATTAAATTATGAACTATAATCTTTTATTTTTTTAGGTTTTTATGGCATATTTTTACTTTCGGTCATCAGGTATGAAAAACTACGTGATTGGTTTAAGTTTATGTCAAAATGTAACACAAAAGATACCTGGCGTGGATGACAGCTAACTTTTCCTGTTAATTTAAAAACAATGACTAGAAATGATCTTTTATATATCTAAATGTTTCTCGAGAGAAACAGAGTTATAGAATACCTCGTATGTCACATGGTTTCACATCTTACGGATTACACAATCGTGGCTATAGGAACCAATTGCACACATGTACTCATAACATGATAATATGAAAACTACAGGACATATGATAACACACATATGAAAGATCTATACATATTATTTAATACAAAAGTATTTGTATTTATATGTAGATCTTATGTGATTTTCTGTAACCCAAATGATAGTCCGCTAATTGATTCATAATAGGACTTGTCAAGTGTTAATGTGAAAAATAGTGATAAATCATAAGAAGTTATTTTGATGTTAATAATATATGCTAGATGATAAGCCCACTAATTATGCCGACTTCCACAACAGCCTTGTCATGTGTTAGAGAGGTGTATTAGGTTACATAAAATAATATTAGGTTCTAAACAGGAGCGTCTTTACAGTATAAACAAATAAAACAACCGTTTTAGGCCTCAAATTTAAGGTCCCCAAAATTTAAAAAAAAACACTTTTATCTATATTCTAAGCTAAACTATATGTGATAATCCAATAAGTATTTGTGAATTTAAAGATAAATAAAAAGGATAACAAAATGACTGAAGGTTTATCGATGCACACTTACAAAACTTGGTTCATAAAACATTCATCGACTGCTTACTCATGATGGTTATTTTAGGTTAATCAATTCTAAATTCTCTTTTGTTATTAATCACCTAATACACTAACTATTATTGTTTGATCTTAATATATACTCAATCACTTCAATCTAGTATTGTTCTTTTGATAGTTTAATATATTGTTGGTTGTTTTAACTTTAATTCACATTTTACAATTAAGTTTTCTCTTTAATTTTAATTGGTTGTAGTTTTTTATCATTTAATCTTTTCTTTTGCAATTGATTTTGTGTTGGTTGTTTTAACTTTCATTTACATTTACAATTAAGTTTTCTCTTTAATTTTAATTGGTTGTTTTTTATCATTTAATATTTTCTTTTGCAAATGATTTTGTTCCGGTAAATTAAGTTGTATTTTTGTCTAAGTTGTTTTGTATCAAAATAAATATATTTGTTTAAGTCGTCAATTCATCAAAGGTCTTTATAAATAATATATAGACGAGTGCCCCAATAATTTTGTTTCGTTTTAGGCTCCTAAATATGTTGAGCCGGCCTTGTTCTAAGATCTCATTTGGTGTTAATAATATGATGATCAGCACACTAACGAGTCTTGTCATATATTATATGGTTGTGGTTGTATGTATATTTTGCGGTTCGTACGTGCGTGTGTCTTTCTTCAACGGTTATGTCCTGTGGCTCTTTTTTTGTTCTTTGAGTAAACAACATTCACCAGTCAACCATGTTTGTCTGTGTTGTGCAACATATATTTATTATAAAATAAACACTTCTTTGCACTTGATGCTTCCAAATGTGGAATCATATTCCATATCACCCGATCTTTGTATTTATATAAGATATTTATGATTCAAGATAAAATAATCTAATGTGATCTGGAATATTATGTCTTATAGCATAAATTACTAGCAAATCTTGAATTCAGTTTCGATTCCAATTCGAAGTCCACTAAAGGAATGTAACGACGTCAAAGAACATTAAACAATATAAAATTCACGACCGTTGTTCATGGTCCAAATGAAGTGTCTCATTTTATAAAACATTGGATGCATCAAGTGCAAAGAATAAAAGAAATACCCGCTATTTGACTTAACTCTTGCTTGAAATCAAGACCCGAGCGCTTTACGATTTGATATATGTAGTTTTATCCTACATTTTTTATAGAAGATTGTTTCTTACGATTTGAGCTAGTGACCTCAAAATCATAAGGTTACAATCCCACCAATTAATATTTCAGATCTAACAAAAATAATTATTTATAGTATAACAAAAACAATTTTATGGAACAATACAAGTTAGTGAACATATCGAAGTATATATGCCTTTACAGTTATACAATACGGAAAAAATATTATCTCTCTTTATATTTTCATATCATCATGATAAATGTTTTGAAATTTATATATTTGACTTAAAATTAAACAAAATCAAGTACATACATCAAAATAAAGTAAATTTGAAAAATAGAATACATACGTGAGACAAAAGTAGTTACTTGACGTATATTTCATGTATAAATAAAACAATCGTAAGTTAGTTAGTTTTCTATATTTCAAAACATTTTTTAACGACATGTGAATGTGAAGCATATACATTATAGTATTATACAATGAACCTCCGTGATGGTAACACCACACACCTACCGCAAATCGGGGCGGTATTGCTACGCCCCTGCTCTCGCCATATCACCCTCTCCCCATCGGACGCCAATATCACCTTCTCTGTCTTCACAGTTGTGCAACGTACATCCACCGCACTTATGCAAGAAGCGTGGTGATGTAGACTTCAGCAAAGTGTTCCCGCAGCCCGCCAAAGGTCCACATTACCCTCTCCCTGCGCACTCGCGAACCCATTACACCCAGCCTTATGTATGCTAAACCATTTACGGGCAATAGAAAAGGTAATAATCAAAATTTATTTGTTAAATCTACAACAATAGTCATGCTGATTGATTATAACTTGTGTTCATTTGGAATTGACAGATGGTCCACAATGTCCAAAGAAAGATGAAAATAACAAGAAAAGGAATTCATTAACCAAAAAACAAAGGAATATGTTGTTAGAACTCAAAAAACTGGCTTTAATGGAGATACATGTATCATATCAGCACTCTCGTAAAACTATTTACACTGTTAGGTCCATAACTTTATCATCTTCTTTAGTTCTTCGACAAAAGAGGATCTTCAACAATTTTATCTTCATTATGAGAATATATGTCAACTGGTGCAGTTGTGAACCCTAACTTGCTATGTTTTGATGCTTTGTCATGATCAAGATATATTACTATCACCGATATGTCGTCATGGAAATGACGCCGAATGCCCCTTTCTATTTTCATTATATCCTTATATCTCAACTCCCTTTTCTTTGTCGCCTCGTGAATCGCTGCACCCACCAATCTTTTTGCTATACCCTGAAACGAGAGAGCCGTTTTCATTGCAGAGGGTATGAAACAGATTATCCAAAAGTGATTATTAGATGAAAAGGCAACTTACGGCTCTTGGATTTTTGTAAACAATGTCCACTGCTGCTTCATCGCTCAAATGCTCCCAAAGGCCATCAGAAGCAAATATCAAAAACAAGTCTTGGGATTTAAGTTTTCTGGATATGATGGAAGGTTCTGCGGTCAATACAGGTTTTTTTAGAGGAATGTGGTGTCCGTATTGCATAAGACGTGGGTCCCTGTGAAATTCGGGTTTCTTCAAATAGAAGTCACCTATAGATCTTGATACCTATAAAGAAAAAGGTAACAGTGATGTTAAAAAGAAAGTAAGGTGAAAAGAAGCAGCTAGTGGGTATAAATTCCATTTGTTTCACAATGAAAAACTTATGTATGTAACCAAACTGCAAGTCTCTATCCTAAAAGTAACATGTATGATGTATCTAAAAGCATGAGGATAAGATAGAGATTACATATCATCACTAGAATGCTAAATCTTTATGTATCTCACATGCATGGAATTCTTGCTACAATAACTTCTTCAACTGCATGAGATAATGGCCCAGAGTGGAACATGTGATTCTTGGAAAAGTAGGGAAGACATGATCAAGGGTGTCATGATGATTCTCGAAAAAGTAAAATGGACAAAAAACAATTGAGAATAAGATGCTACACTTGAATAAAGTATTTGCACATAACTTGGCTTTAAGATGTGCCGAATAGTTAAATCTTTGCAGAGCGCAAAGCTGCAAAGGCGAAAAAGATTTAAAAATGACGTGAAGATCAGAAGTGAATTAAAACTGGGTCGCACAAAATTTTATAACGATTTGTTAGTTGGGCATATGCAGATTTCTGATACTTTTATACATATATATTTCATTTATTTTGGTTGAACGGATGGCTATTTTGGTAATTACATGTGTGCACATTGATGACTACAGCACCTAATTTCTAGAAATGTAACACAAGATGGCATTGTCTCAACTTCACTTTTGCAGGTGGAAAGGAATATGCTATCTAAAGCAAGTTGTAAGTCGATATCAAACATGACAAACTCAGGGCCATAATTAGATAACCGCTTAAGAAACCATCCTATCATAACTGTAGATAATCGCTGTTTAGCTTCAATTATACCACAAACTGAAGTCTGATTGAAGCCTATAGTTCTACGATAATAAAAACTGTATATGGGGTATCTTATTTATGAGATAACAGTCAATAAGTTCACAATACCTGAATTATACCCTTGATTCGCCAAACTCCTCGACAATAGATAACAACAGGCGAATCATCAGGATGCTGTGCCTCTACCTCCTTCCTCACCTCCTCATACGAAACATTATGATCTCTAGACAAACGCTCCGCAACCACTCTAGCCTTTCCTCCATCAGAAACCTTCTGCCCAAGAACCACGCGCGAGTCCCCGAGGTTAGCAACATGCAATTCACCATCAGAAATAGCTCCAACAAGACAACACGATCCAACTGATGCAATCTGAGGCCTAATAGGCATTTGATGCTTCACAAACTGAAAAAACTTCTCCTCAGTAGCATTAAACGCCTTCTTAATAACATCCGCAGATATACCTCCTTGTTCACTTGCATACTCTAATATAAAAACAAAAATAAGCACCAACATAAACACATAATCGCAAATTCACAACAATCGATTAACATAAACATTATCCCATTAACCACTCAAACGATCAATAAAACATAATCGATTCATTGATTCAGCACAACAATCAGTCGATCACCTCGGGTTTGAGATCAAAAACGAAAACGAAACCTTACTATGAATGAAAGGGAATAGGTTCGTATTAACGAATCGCGAAGCTTCAGGGCCACCATGACCATCATAAACACCAACGTACGTAGCGGAAGGTGAAGTATACACCTGACTTTGATCTTCAAGGTTAGAATTCGCCTGAACAACGGCGATTGAGAAGTCGCCGGAGGAATGAGGCTTCAATTCGTTATGCCACATCAACACATCGCCGCTCCGGCGACCTAAACACCGTTCCAACGGCTTCGCACACATCCGTAACATCGTGAATCGATTGAAATGATGATGCTTGTGAGTATAGAGATTTGAATTATGCAGAATCAATGGTGGAATTTGATGTTATCGAGAGATATTGGGGGATTATGAGGTGTAATATGGAAGAATAGTGAGAAATAGCGTGTTACATAAAGGAAGAAGAAGACGATGAATACGCTAACATCACCACCACATCTACATATTCAAACCGTGTTACATACTTTTGACTTTTTTTATTTTATGTTCCCCATTGTATGCGTATAATATCGAATGTTACATCAAGTTGGTGTTTTTATATTCATGTTCACATAACTTTTTACTTATTTCATGAGTCATGATTAGATATTAGATATTAATTTATGAAACGTTACTTTCAAAATCCAAACAAACTTTCATGATAACATAAATTCCGCGTTCAAGGCGGTTTACGTGAAGTTAGAATTGATCTTTTAATAAACATATTTTGTTCAGACCGTAAGTGATAATATCTAAAGAAATTTTGTATATGTTAGCACGTCATATCTTGAGAAAATTAGATTATGATGGTATTTGTAAACGTTTGTCAAAGTTTAGGAGCGTTTGTTGAGTGGGATGGATGGATTTTGAGTTGACGGAGTTAAATGATAACCTCGGACATGGTCTGTATATATGTACTCATGTTTATGAATCAAACCTAACCTAGACAAATTAATAATCAAGCAACTAGAACATGATGAGCAACTCATTTATCATGTTGATGGTTATAAATAGGTTGGTGGGTTGTAATTGAGTTGTAATCATATTGTAAACAGATTGTAATATATGGATTAAAGGGCTATAAAGAAGTTTACTAGTTAATCTTTATAAGCGAGGTAATTTTATATCAAAGTAACCAAGTTTTTCAAACTTTATTAAAAAATTAGTAAATAGTAATCAAAATTATATACAATTCATTCATTTAATTAAATAAAAGAACAAACTTTACAAAAAAGCCTATTAGTCTAGTTTTTATTTTGAGGTTTAAACGGGTTACCAATCGACCTGTCGATTAATAACAAGTCGATTTTACTTTTCCAGTTTTACTTCTAAACTAGACATCACATGTATTACACTTGCCTAGTATAAAACCGTATACCCTCATAAATGATGCTCTAGACTTTGTTTTTACCATTGAGTGGACTAAATAACACAACCTAGAATAAATCATTTGTTAAACTAACTTTAGGAATCTAATCTTACGTTACATATGTTTTTAATCACATATTCACAATTTCACATCACCGAAACGTCACACTCCTATTTAAATGATTAATAACAATTCAGAATCTAATTAAGTATTCTCATATCGTATTCGTGTTTCTAATCATATAAGTAAATCGTCACTCCAATTTAAATGGTTAAAACTAATAACAAGACGCTAACCATGAGAAATGGTCAATGATTCCTATACGATATGATGATAATAATGCCACATGCGATATTATGTGCATTAACAAACAGTTTACTTGAACTCTCGGGTCAACTTTATCCACTATTGCAATATAATCCAAATATTTATTTGTTTAGAAAATAGAATACAGACGACTTGCAACGACCGACCAACAACAGAGGCCGGTTCAAAGTCTTAAAAAACCTACCACCGAATATAAATTTATTTTTTTCGTTAATTGGATTAATAATATTGATTTGAAAATGTGATATAAAAATAGAATTGATTGGACGGTACCTAACGTAGATAATACGGTTATACCTTCAATGTATTTATAAATATTAATAAAAAAAGTGTTTTTTGTTACTTGTCATCTTAAATCATATTTTTTACACTTGTCATTCTTCTAAACATTTTCAATTTATTTTTTCTTCAAAAGGTATTAAAGTAATTTAAACACTCAAACAATTTATCTCTCTTCATAAAAAATAATTTGATCAATTGATACATTTTTCTCTCTCATTTATATTTTTTAAAATCAAACTAAGTTTTTAAAACTATATTTTATTAAGAAAATTAAAATTCATATTTTTTCTAAAACATTAAACCTTTTGAAACAAAATATTTTAAATCACTTATTTTTAAAATAATTATAAAAAATATGGAATTTTCTAAAAACAATTTTATTAAAACAACCATAATAATTAAAAACTTGAGTTTTTAATAAACAAGTTTATAAGCAATACTTTTTTTAAGAAAATCTTAAAACAAATATTTATAAAACTATTTAGATAAAAAAGTTAAAAATAGTATATAATTTTTTTTATCTCTTGAACAAGTACGTATATATAATTTTATGCATATCTTATATTAAAATATCGTACTGTAACTTTTCGTGTTTATTATTAACTATAATCTGTTTAATAAATGAGTTTCTAGATTATCTATTTATCTATATATCTATCTATCTATCTATAATCTATCTATTGTTTATTTACTTGAAATAAATATTCATATGCAATTATAGTCATTTTATCTTCAATCATGGTTTTATAATTCATAAATTTGTATTATTAATTATTTACTATTTTATTTATTTAACCCGTTTAATACACGAGTTACTAACTTAGTATATAATAATTGAAAGTTTTGGTTTAATACTTTCTTAGTACAGGTTCAATTTGCTTCAAGGAATGTATTTAATTATATTTAATAAACTCGTGTATTAGATAAGTTAAATAAAACAAAATTTTATTAATTATAAAATAGTATTTTAAAATAACTGATTGAGATCTTCTTTATTATAAAAAGAATAGAATTTAGTTTCCAAACAAATGTTTTAAAAAAATATTTTTGAAAACTTTTTTTTGTGACTCCAATTTCTAATTATTATTTGTTTATAAAAAATATACTTTTTGAAAACTCTATTTTTTTAAAAAAAATTCTTATTTTATGAAAGTTTGTTTGTTTCGAAATAATATTAATAAAAACACCCTCTCATAATTATTGAAAAACTATTGAATCTAAAAAGGATTTAATAATATTTTAATAATAAATAATTATTTAAGAGGAGAGAGAAACTGAAAAAAATTCGATAAATAAAAATGTGATACTGTTATATATCACTTCAGTTATTGTTTTATTAAAGTAGTATGATAATATAGAATTTGTTTTAATCTTTCCTTATTATATTTTATTTTGAACAATCATAATACGTCTTTAATTATTTCAGAAGATATGTATTATCTAAATCAATCTCATATATTTGTTTTCTAGGCAAAACCACATTACCCTTTAATCATTTCAAAAAAAAAACTCACACCTAAAAAAACATTCGTCTCAATCGAGCTAGTGCTTGTTATCTCTTTTGTCATTGTGTTCGGCAGAAATTCCGTTTCCCAGCCGCTCCTTGTTCTATAATTGTATATTGTGTTTGACTTAGAAATATATTATTACAAATATGAGATATATCTTAATTAAGATCTTAGCAAAGTAAGCCCTTCTAGAAGCCTATAGACTTTTAGCAATGGACTATACACACGCATATATAGGCTTATATCAAGTGTTATGCCGAGTGAAAGAAGGGTGTGAGTAGTTTGCTTGTCTCATGCTTACGGAGAACACCACTTCCTTCTCTCGTGAGCGGTGATAGCGTTAGTGGACTCGGGCCTGTGAGGGTGTTCCATTGGTGAGCAATGTGCCCGTTAGGCGGAGTCATGACTCTTCAAAGATCTGGTTATTTTTTAAATTATATGTATCATCTTAAAAAAGTTGTATAAATACACTCGATTTTTACTTTTTTACACTCCCTCAAAGATAACTAGGCATAATATTACTAGTTGTATTGAATGTTAATAATTTGGTGCCCCAGATATATAGCTACGTTACATATTATACATATTTTTGGCTAGAATATCTTTGTTTTGATGTTTTTAACGATTTAATGCTATTTTATAAATCCTACTTCAGCTTGTTCATATCACAATTAATTTACATTAATTTATTCTACTCTTACTTTTAAACTAAATCAAATTATATTGTTATCTGGGATTGAACCCACTATTTTTTTTTTCTAAAAGGCAAAACTATTGATAAAAACTTCATTATTCCAACTTTAAATGGGTTTACTACGGGACATCACGGAGCTTCATGTGCTTTTATGGTAACGACATATTATACCAAATTTAATTTGAAGTTTATATTGTATCGTACATGAAATAACCTTCTTTAATTACGATTTTATGTTGTATCCAACGCATGTTTATCGATGTCTGTAATTCAATGAATTGAAAGAATGAAAGTTTGTACTTAAATTAAATGAAACTAAAGTTAACAAATATTGATGAGTATTATTCTAACGCTGATTTCATTCACATGTTTTTAGTTTACAAATTTATTAAAAGAAGTGCATGTTGGGAAGAGCTTCCTAAAAACTCATTTTGATTTTTTTAAAGGGTAAAAAGACAAAAATAGAAGTTATAATTTGTAACTTCTACAAAGATATTTTTGTCTTTTCACCCTCAAAAAAGTCAAAAAGAGCTTCTGATAAGCTCATTCAAACATGCTCGAAGTTCTAAATTATAATTTAGTGGTGGTGGGGCGGGCAAGCATGACTTAGGAGCGAAGGTTAAATTATTTATTAGAAAAATTAAAGAAAATACATCTCGAATTATATAATTATTTATTTGAAAAAAATTATAAAACATTTAACCAATTCTAGTTCTTTTATTAGTTCAACAACCTTCATACTATTATTCCTTGGTAAGTCAATTCAGAGATTTCTCGCAAACAACGCACACGAACTAGAATTAGATTTCGGTTGTATTAAATTTAAACTAATTTGATTAATACTTTTTTATTATCCGTTTCTTATTCATTATTAATCAGATTTTTTAACGAAAAATGTGCGATTCAGATAATACTTGTTATCTTAATCAAGGCCACCTCTTCATTTTCCAGCCGGGACCATACCCCCAAACTCCTAAGAGAAAACTCATTGTTAAGAAAACCACTTGGCTTAACTCTGAACATTTTGTTTAGAGTGGCTTGAACCCATGACATCTCAATATTTACATGTCATGAGTAACTCACCTTAATCAGTTTTGTTTTTATTGTAATTCAAGGTTTAAGTTTTTATGAAGTATAATACAAGCTCTTGTCAATCATCATTCAAACTCTTCACATTACATATCAAATTATAGCTCAAAATTGTATTCATCCACATGGATTAAATTGATTGTGATGAACAAAATCTTTTATAGTCTCCTTGAGCTACATAAGTCTATTCAAGTGAGCAAAAGAAAAAAAAATGATTCACGCTATCATCCTCATTGCTTGTTGGTGTATATGAAGATACCGAATGATCGTCTGTTCAATCATATTCACTACTCTTAAGACAAGTTTCTTGGCAAAATCAAGACTCTTGGTTTTCTTTGGGTGAGGAACAGATCCAAAAGGACATATTGAATACTTTCTTGTCATGGTAGTGGTAGTGGTCCGAATAAAAAGATACGTTGGACGAAGTGGAACTCAGTTATAGTTTCCAAAAAAACACGACGGTTTGGGTATTGGCTCGCTTTCGACATCAAACCTTGCATATTAAGATGATGGTGGAAAGAAAAAAAATAGGGTCACAAATTATGGTTCAAGGTAAATTCATCCATCCACAACACTAAAATGACTACTTATATCCCTCTAAGCTCAAACATATTGGGGGTATGGAAGAACATATGCTCAATTGATTGGGAATTGGAAAGAAAGTCTATGAATATCAGTCAAATAGTTTAAGTTACAACTGATTTTGCCATGTCAACCATACGGTTTGCTAATGAAGATTTTGACATCTCTCACCTACCAACAGCTTTGCATGGAATAACTCTCAACTTCTTTGATTGAAGAGTACTCTTGAACAAACATCGATTCTCCAACATGCGTGTGTCGCCTATTTGATGAAGCGATCAACCATCTAATTCTCAATTGTAACTTTGCAAGGTTAGGTTGGTCACAACTATACTCTTCATGTCAACTTCCTATCGTTGGCAATGCGTCCCTTGGCAGGTCCTTACAACGGGTTTCCATCTTCGATATGCATCGAGATGCTCCATGCCCTTCGACTTGTTACACTTTGGTGTTCGAGAAACAATTTTCTATTTAATAGCACACTTATTTGTCCATACAAAATCGTGGATGAAATCAAGCCCTGAATTGGGATTACTTTGGATCATTAGATGACTTTTAATAATTAGAGTACTTCGTGGAACTTTAATTTCATCGTTTGATTGTGTTTGGTGTTGAACTTGGAGTTTGCTTATGTCTATCTTCTGCCTAGACTTTGGTGATTAATAAATTCCATTTGCGTTTGAAAATAACAATAAATATTTCTGTCAAAATTACAGTACCAACCATACGCATATTTGTCCAATATGATATGAAATATGATATGAAGTTAGTAATAATTAATTTAATTTTATGTCAAAGGAACATTAAATCAATTGGTTTGGGAGGAAATATTCTATGGCTTTCAAAATGAAGGTTATAAGTTCAAGCATCACTTGGTGCAATATGTTTCAAATGGGCCAGATATTTTACCACAGTAAACATTTGGGGTGGTAAGAACCCCTAAAATAATAGGCGAGCCGGATCACCAGCGTTGTCTGTGTTCGTGGACGCGAGTGACCTTTCGTCAAAGGGTTCAACCGGGTGACCGTTCTTTATAGTATTCGTTGACGGTTCGAAAAAAAATAATTTAATGTTATAGAATCCAAGGGAAGAACCGGAAAATTAGATTCAATTTTCAATTCTTGATGTTGGGAGTCTACAAAAATATGAACATTATAGATTTTGTTCCAATTTACCCATCTGCAACTCACACACAATTGACTAGAGAGAAATTAAGGTGAATAGCCATTTTGATTATCAAAATGTACTACCAAAATAAAAATTGATCAATTTGACAGTTACAAATCTTTTTGTAAAAAGAAACCTGGCCAATATGGATACATGGACTGTTTTTGCATAAAAGTTAACCACTTTTGCATCCAGTAGTATTGGCGCAAAAGTTTTAGATTAGACGGACAACCAATAACACATTTGGCATGTGACATAATTGGCCAAAACTTGATACCAATAGCTGATCGCTCTTGCTTTAACCAGATATAATCATTTGTAATGGTCAGATTTGATAATCTTTCTTTATAAAACAATAACTATTTGGGTAATATGTTTAGCTGAAATGGCTATTCACTTGATTTTCCCATGAGTAAAAACCTTTCTAAAGTTGACACAAGTGACATATTATAATAGCTATTCCTTCACCAGGTATTTCAAACAACACCAAGAACTCTGCTTAATTTATACAAATCCTATACAACAAAACTAATTTTATGTTAAATGTACAGCATACAAACAACTCTGTATTCAGGTTAGGAGGTGTTATACTCAAGAAACAGGGTTATCACTTATCACTAGTAACAACTATGTCTTTTCTACAGTTAGGGCAGGCTCCACATACCTCAATCCATGGAAACAAACAGCAGGAATGGAACCTATGCATGCAGTCCAGGTTTATAAGCTCATCACCATCCACAAAACCTTCAAGACAAATACTACACTCCCTTGATGCAGTTGATACCACGCTACTTCCTTCAATATTAACGTTAAAAACTATCATTTTTAAACCGTTTAGTTCGTGTTTAGAAAGACCAGGAGGAAGCATTTTTGTCACTGATGACATTGGCATATTGTTATATGATATATGATCTTGATGGATGCTGAATGAAGGACTGTTGCTCTGCCTGCAAGTAAAACCAGATACAAATGAATTGTAAACACAGATTTTGTAGAGCTCAAACAAAAACTCATGCCAATTATAATTTTGTCTTAAGGGTAATTCACTGCGAACAAAGATAAGTGTTTGCAGTGAATCTTCATTACACTACGAATCAAGAATGTATTGAAGACCAGTGTTCAATACGCATGACCTTTTTAATCGTTCGCAGTAAGGCATTAGATAAGAATGAAGTTCTTGAGAACAAGTATAGACACTACAAACGATCAAGACTTCACAAACAGTTTGAGATGTTGACTACAACCAGCAGACAGATTTTGTACTTGATCTTTTCTTTGTTTTTCAGTGTAGTATAAATAGCTCTGATCACTTGTACTAGTTAGTTTGTCGGTTATTCCTCTTTGTATGAAAAACAAAGTTTGATTATGAATCTGACTGTGAATGTTAGACCTGTTCATTTTATCCACTCCTAAATACCATTCCAGATTGTTCAGGAGATTTACAATAATGAATTTGTTCAAATCAATCCTACAAATTTGACAATTATATGATCAGGAAGATGATTTTGAATACCTGTTTTGTGAAATATTAACACCTCTCAATCTTTCAACGAGCCTTTCCCTTGCAAGTAACACGACTCCAGGAAGTCTATCAGTCGCAGTGGCCCCCCATCTACGAATGCTTCTAAAATCTTCCGAGTTGATGATGCTACCAGATTGTGATTGACTAACACCTTCTTCATGCTCCTATTGATCACAAAACCATCGAATTATCATCAACAAAAGCAGTTAATGACTTAATTCTAGCTAATTAAAACAAATCACATAACAAAACCCTAGAAGAACGAAACTTAATCAGAATTACCGGATCCTAATTTCCTAAACCTAGCATCGATACAGTTCTTACACAATTGTTAATTCTCTTTTGTTAACGGAATTACAAGCTAACAATCAAGTATTACTGTAAATCGCATATCAAAATCGAATTACACGAAGAAAATCGTAATTTAAAACAAAAGGTGACAGTACCGAGAGGTGATGGCGGTGGAGGCGCGGTGGCGGAGGGTTACAGCCACCGCGATCGTGGCGGTTGTGGTGGTGGTGGTGGTGGTGATGGCGACGGTCGGCGGTGGTGCGGCGGTGGGAATTTGGTTCAGGTGTCGATGAATTTAAGGCTGTATCGTCTACAGCGTCGTTGCGAGCACCAAAACGTATCCTCCTGAGGTGAAATAGCTTCGACATTGTCATTCAATAGAATTCACTGGAAATACCTGCAGATTTGCATCAATCGTGGTGAAATCAGTGATGAAATCATTTGAATTTGAAGTTATTGCAGAGCATTGAAAATGGTGTGAAAAGTTATTGGTTTTGGTAAAGGTGATTGAAAGGAAAGTCTTTTCACGTGGACGAAATTTATATTTACTTGTTTTTGACCCAACTGCCCCGCTACCAGATAATATGGCCGCTGATTAAGGTTCGGTGTTCTCAATTAAAACTTTGTTCGGTCGTCTGTAGACGTTTGTTTTTTATGTAGAAAAATGTCTGCAATTTGCGGACTATATCTGCAGTAGAAGATGTGGACCAAACGTCTGCAATTTGTAAAAAAAAATTGTTTGTTTTTTTTAACATCCGCAAAATGCTAAAATTATTTGTTTTTTTAACATCTGTAAAATATTAAAATATTCTGTAATTAAACTAAACCTATATCCTAATCCAAATCACTAACCATAAATCAAGAGTTCAAATAGCCAATTAAAGACTCATTGTTAAATTCAAATAAAATGTATGATACTTGAAACCATCTCTTCAAAAATTGGTTGACAATATGCATATCCAAAGTCTAATTCATCCAATGCAAAGTGAAATTGATCAAAAGATGATACCTTGTGCTTAACTCTAACACTTGCAGTTTGCAAAAGAGCCAACAATGTGGGAATCACTCCTTCCCTTTCACAGAAGCACCACCTCCACCAGCGCTGGAACACCACCTTCCTCCACAACCGTCGTCCACCACCGCCAAGCTGCTCAACACCGACATCGCCTTCTCCGCCATCCCCGCCTCTCCAGCAGCCACCACCAACAACCTCACAACGGCTACAGACACCGCCCTCTTCTTATTCGCCTTCATAGAGCAGAGCTTATACAGAGTCGTTCACGCGTCCTTCTTCCCTCGGTTCGAATCGTTGATTAACAGCGACACCAATGGCGGAATAGCTCCACAAGCTCCGATCGACACCTTGTTCTCATCAATCAGAGCTAAACTCAACAACGCACATGTTGCGTTCTGCTTGGACACCTCTGTGCTAGTCTTCAGAAAGCGAATCAACGACTTCACAGCTCCGGCGCCAGTGGGGAAGGCTGCTTCAGGGGAAGGCTACGCCGGAGGAGGGCCGTGGAGGGAAGGCAGCGCCGTTAGAAGCGGTTGTGACAGAGGAAGGGGAGTGCTTGAAAACTCACCAACTTTGACATTAATTGCTACTTGTAAACCTTTTGATATATTTATGTATATTAAACCTTGAAAACTTACCAATTTTTATAATTGACTTTTATTTTTAAATGTTTCAGGAAATATTTAAGCTTGAAGTTATCTTTTGAAGTTTGCAAATCTAGGATTTGGACAGAGAATAAAGAATAAAATGCTTTGGATTATCTTGTCTTATGTTTTGTTTATTTCATGTTTGAGACTTATGTTTGTAATTTACATTTGAACTTATGATAATAATATTTGAATTAAATGATAACATAATGTGGCTGTGAACAATCTTAACCCTCACATCTCGACGATTCCGCCGCCAAAGTTGGGGTGTGACAGCGTGCACGCAGATGAAGAGATGGGGAAGAGGTTTTGTAAAAAACAAACACTACCTTAAAATCTATATGTTTTTTGAACAAAACATGTAAATATGTGTTGATGTTCATTCTCGCCTTGATTGGTGATAACTAGGTCTTTTAGCATAAGTAACTTGATCATGGTCGACCCAACAAGGACGTGAATAGGAACTAGGACTTTATGTCAGTGGATGATTCTCATGGACTCCTAAAAAGTGGTATTAGATTAGACTTTGGATATTTTTACACTAAATTCTCTTATCCTAAAAGTTTTTAGATCATTAGATGGATGATTAAGCAATGGCGGTGGATGAAGATCAAAATTGATGTGTATTTGATGGTTTATGGGACAAGTACCTATGACCAGCAGAAGGTGATAGTGTCATCAGATCGGTCATATGTCAAGGTGAATTTTCTCAAAGTCAAAAGTAATGTCAAATAACAAATATCTTTATTCTTAAGAGTGTCAATATGGCTTGACATCATATATAAAAAACTATCTACTTAACTCGTTATATAGCTAGAACTCGTGGGAAAGTCCAGATAATCATGTTTAAGAGGATTTTAGAGTCAAAAGTACGACACGTTGTCAAAGCTATAAGTTTTATGTGGCATGTTGAAGTACAAGTTCAACAATGGACAAAGCTTGTCGATGAGGTCGCCAAAATGAGTAATAGACCTATTCAATAAGCATGCCCTTTAGGCAATAAGACAAAGTAAAGCCAATTTTTAAGGTGCTAACGCAAATGTGCGATATACCGCCTCATCTTACATCTCATTTGGGAGAGTCTCAAACATTAATATAAGAGTGTACAATGGAAGTGATTATACTTATAACGTCCTACTAGTTTAGGGTTAGGTCCCTTCTTATGATGAGTTAATGGTATATAGGACTGTTTGAGGACAATCATTTACAACACAACACATAATGAGGAGAGTTGTTTAAGAACACTTAACAGATCAAATATGAAATTGGTAACACAAATGTTAGATACCTAAAACACAACCAAATATGAGACAACACAAAAGACAAAACAACACAAGTATTGGTTTTCAAGGATGTTGTATATGGCTCTCAAGTTCTTTTACAAGTGTTACAAAGCATAAATAAAGTTACAAGGACCTGAGATACTTTATAATACATCCTACAGTCAGCTATACTTAGAGGGCCAGCTGAAAACATTTGAACTAGACAACAAAATCAAATGTAAAGTCAAAAGCCAGAATGACTTTTGATTAGTGATTATACATACCATAGCTCACATCCTAATATATTACAAAAAGGATAAAAGTATATAAAGTATAAAACAACTATCACACCCCAACCTTGACGGCGGAATCGTCGAGATGTGAGGGCTAAGATTGTTCATAGCCACATAACGCTAAATTTAAATGTAAATATTAAAATTATAAGTTTCAAAGGAAATACAAACATATGTCTCAAACATGAAATAGTTCCCAAACATGAAATAGTTCTCAAACTAAACAAAGCATATCATAGTCATTTTATTCATTTAACTAGGTCCAAATCCTAGTTTATTGCAAGCTTCAAATGATGACATCAAACTTGGGCATTTCCTAAAACATGTTAAAAATAAAAGGTCAACTAAAAACTTAGTGAGTTCCAAGGGTTTTACATACATAATATATCAAAGATTACAAGTAGCAATTCATGTCATAGGTTATGAGTTATTAGTTTATTGAACATATATCGCTACAACCAAACCTCGACTTGATTACAAGTATATATGATTGGCTAAGTGTACTTGGTTCCCATGATGAACAAGTCATACGTCATTAGGAGCTGGCAATACATCGGCTTTAGCACCAAATAGGCTTGTCAGGACCAAAGATCTAAGGCGTCACCAGGCTAGCAATAGTTATAGATTGTAAATAAAAATATGTATATCATATAAGACTTACAACAACACAAATAACCATGACAAATAAAAAGTATGAACTACATGTGCTTTATAAGTTTTTAAACGTTTACAAGTGTACATTGATAAGGTAACATGTTTCACCCCAAAATAGTGTAAAATAATATAAATGGGGCAAGGAAACTCACATGTCAAATAAGTATATAATGGAGATTAATAAGAATAATATACGTTGTTCCAAGATAAATTGTCACAAGGCACCTAAATATATATATTCACAATGTTAAAGTTTAATAATAAGTTTAACGAATTATCATAGACTAGAGTTCAATTTGATGTTTGTGGTTTTGTCAATTATATTTAACAAAGGAAAATCAATTATATTTCCTTAGAAACAATATATTTATATTTTATATAAAAATATGGAATAAGAATAACATTTATAAAAATTTTGCATTATTCATAAAGTTTAAATAAGGTTTTGTAACTAAATAAAATGAATACGATTTAATCAATAATTTAAAAGCAATGTTAGAACTAATAATTTGTATCAATTAAACTAGTGTTTACAATCTAAATTTTATAAAAATACATACTAACTATATCATTAGTTTAAAAATATTAAATAAAATGTAAGGGTATTTTTATATACAACTTACAGGAAATAATTAAATGGTTTTAGAGTACACAAAGTTTATAAAGTGGTTTTTTATAATTTTTAGAAATTTTTATATATTTTTAAAAGTTACAAAACACCCTAAAAAATATTGGAGGTCGTCGGGTTCGAACCCGGGACCTCTAAGATGGAATGTGAGCATGAAACCAGAAAACCAAAGGCCTCAGCCGCGATGTGTATCTGTTTTTAATTCTTAAATACAAAACGTAAACAAATCCCCAATTCTCAAATAACCCTAGTTTCGATTGATTCGAAATTGAACCACCAATCGATGTTGTTAATCAAATTATGGTTAGGGCTTTCGTTCCTTGACTAAAATCGAGTATGTACATATGTTTGATTACCTGTGTTGAAGACTAGTTTGCTAAGAACAAATAAAGATCAAGCCGTGACCACAACAGTGTCCGATTGGTATGCAAACGATGATGAAAACCGAATTAAATTCGTGTGAAGTTCTAGTAGACAGCCAAGACTCGAAGCCCTCTATCAATTTGGGATGAAAATATGGAGAAGAAAGGTTCGGTTGAGTAGGAGAAGCCGTGAATGCAAGCAATCGATTGTGATGTTTTCAGGTGTTTAGACCGGAATTGTACTTAGTAATCGATTAGAAACGGTTAGGCAATCGTATGGGTTCAATTAATTTGATTATCATTGATCTTAAATGTGCAAACGACTCGCTAATTGAAGGTAACAATAAATCGGATGTTTCATGTTCGTAACCGTTGCTTTAACCCGATTAACATACATCACCAGGTTCGAATCAGTCCCACGAACCAATTGAAACGGTTTAAATCCATTATTGCAACGTTTTGATGCGTTTTGGAGGCGACTGGGGTTCGGCCGGACCTCTCACCAGAAATGCGGGGTAAGGGGGTGGGTGGTTTGGGTTCTTTTAATAAATTACACTAATAGCCCCTATAGTTTCGGGTTTGTCATTTTATGATAAAAACTTTAAATTCAAGTTTTGAAAATTACATAACTACCCCCTGAACTTAATTTAAGTTTAAATTTTAACTAATTTACTAATTTCCAAGCTTTTATAATTATTATTTTTCATTATTATTATTATTATTATTGTTGTTATTATTACTATTATTTTAGTTGTTAGTATTAATATTATTATCATTATTGTAACTTTTATTATTGTTGCTATAACATAATTAATATTATTTAATATTTTTTTTAACTTTCATACATTAAAACTTATTGATAATTAAAAAAAATAAGCATAAATAACACATGAGTTCCATAATTAACTTTAATGACCCTTATAAGAGTAAACCAGGTTAACTTATAGTTAACAAAAATACGAGATGTTACAACAACATACTCAAGACCTTAATGTACAGTTATCAAAAGCATAGACCTTTTCACTAACTTGTGTAAGTTGGTGAGTCATCGGAGTTGCAGCGGAAAGTGGTCAAACTTTATGGTAAAGTACATCAGATAAAGTATATGTTCAAAAGTCTTTGGAAGAAATCTGTCTTCACTTCTTGGCTTCGGAAGACTTTGTCTTTGAAGATTTGAAAGACTTCACTTTTGGCTTCAAAAGATGTTTGTTTTGGCTTCGGAAGATTTTACACTGAAATATTTCTAGTGCATGGTGTAAAACTTCCGAAGCATCTCTACTTTGTACTTTAGTGCATTCATGCAGAAAAAACTTTGAATGTTTTAGGTGCATCAGCCTTACATATAGATGTGTACAAACCGGTTTGGGGGCCCAAACCGGTTCGGGTCCCAAACCGAAACCGGTTTGGTCAAACTCGGTCAAAACCGGTTTGGCCCCAAACCGGTTCGGGTTCAAACCGGTTTCAAATCATAAAAACCCAAACCTATCAAACCGGTTTGGGTCGGTTTGGAACCGGTTCGGGCCCAAACCGGTTCGGCCCA
>BJCM01008278.1:0-17661 GCA_018326385.1 Flaveria bidentis
TCGTTCTTGTCAGAGCACCAACAAAGCACTATAGTTTGTAGTCCAAGAGATATTGAGCAAAATTTTGATTTGTAAATGAGTAGAGATACTTGACGTTTTAACTATATATTGGTTTGCACTTTGCAGCGACAAACGAGTATCGTCTTTATCTTGTGATTGAGTCTAATAGAATCAATTAACCTAGGAAAACGAATTGTTTCTTTTTAGTAGCTGTTCATATGATAATATTTTCTTGTTCTTATACCTACTAAAACTCGGTTAAGGTCCTGTGTAACTTTCCTTTGTCTTGGGGTTTTGTCGGGCTGTTTGCTGTTGTCTTGGCATTTTGGAAAGAAACTGTCATAAGATTCTATACTTTTTTTTTGTATGATTGAAACCTAGTGGTATCACATCTTCTTCAATCAATCTGGTGTTTTTATGCAGTATGATTTATCAATCAGTTGCAAATTGCTCATTTTGTGAATTTTGATTGCTATGGTCTTTGGGTGGTTTGCAGAAATCGGACTTCTTGGCTTGAATTCTTGAGCTGTTTGGCTTGTTTGTAAGGCTTTGAACATTTGTAACCATTTGAAGCTTTAAGAGCATATGCATTTTAAAGGATGCAAAGGAATACATTTGAATGCAAAGAATCAAAAGTTGTTTCCATTTTAATGCAAGTAGTAAAAGTTAATTAAGGTTTCAAAATTTAAAATTATCTGGAGTTAAGTTATGGGTAATATTATACAGGGAAAGATAAAATGAAAACTGACCGTAGATGACAAACCCCGTGAAAATGTTACGCATATTACACAGACGTAAGTTTTTGTTACACATGCGTTACACTAGCTGAAATCTTTTTTTTTCTTCATTTTTTGATTTTTTAATAGTAACATATTACTACATATTTAAATAAAAAAATTCAATTGTTACATTGAGTCTCATGAGTTTTGTCATCTACAGTGAGTTTTTATTCTATCGATACTCATCTTATATAGATTATACTAGTTTTAAAAACCTCTTTTCTCAAATAAAAATATTAAATTAATAGTTATTTATAATATTTAGAATTTATAAAATAATCTTTTAATATAAAATATGATTGAAATTAGGGATGAGCTCGGTACCGTACTTGTACCGAACCGGTACCGATACCGAAAGTACCCGGTTCCGAATTTTATAAAAAACGAGTACCGCTACCGGTACTGATTTTGGTATATGGGTATAGGTCCCGGTACCGGTATTTCGGTACCCAATCCTTTTTGGTACCCGTTATCTCCACGACATTATTTTTTAGGCTTGCTACATGTAGGGCCGTTCAAATAGCTCGCGGCTCGTAACTCGTTCGGAAAAACTCGGAAAAAGCTCGCGCGAAATGACTCGGTTTTAAACGGAACCGAGCTGAGTCGACTCGGTATGAAAACGAGCTGAACTCGGCTCGGTTTGTAACAAGCCGAGCCGACTCGGTTTAGCTCGCTTGTTAGCTCGGCTCGGTATGACTCGGTTTATTTTACTTGTAATATACATATTTTATATGTAAATAACATATATTATTGTATTTACTTATTTGTTTAGAATATAATATATATTTTAACAAATTTTTTTGGCAAAATATTAAACTATAATGTTTGTTTTGAATTGTTTCATGTAATGATTCTATATTTCTATATATTAGAATAAATTATTCAATCATACTTTTAATTTATTAATTAAAAGCATACTAATGGTTGTATGCGATGTTACGGGTTTTATTCATTTTTGTATATTATTGAAGTTCAACTTAGTTTTTTTTAATCAATTCATATGTGGTGAAACTTGATATAAACTGGTAATGAGTTATGTAGTATTTTAAATTTATTTTATTTTTTTAATTATGTTTATAAAATTTAAACTGAGCCAAAACGAACCGTGCTGAGCTAGCTCGGTTAAAAACCGAGCCGAGCTCGAGTCTAAATTTCCAGCTCGGTTTTAATACCGAACCAAGCCGAGCTGACTCGGTTTAAATTCGAGCCGAGTTCGAGCTTGCCCTGACTCGGCTCAGTTCGGCTCGTGAACAGTCCTAATTAGAAAGAACCATCACTTTCTTTTTGTTAGTGCTTCTTCTTTTCTCCAAAGGTCTTGGTCGTTGCATCCTTTTTTAGTCTATCTTCATTTGGCTTGTGAGAAGTGAAAATCACATTAGCAAATGATAATCAAGTTTTGATGAGTAAAGCTACGGCCGACATGATGAAAGAGGTTACTTTACAAGAAATTTGTTTCTATCTGAGAGCCTACATAATGTGACCAAGCATTTCTTTCATCATTATTTGTTTGAAAATTGGATTCAAAATTCTCCAGATTAATATGATGGTTCGTTGAATTAGCGGTTTATTTAGTTACCATATTTTCAATTCAAAACCAAATCCAGGTTGATATTTGTACCAAAACTCACACCATGATCATAAGCCAAATATAAAAATTATATCTCTTTCCTTGTCAATTTGTTTCTTAAAATCATTTAAACTCAGCACACTTAATGTGTGGATAAATTATTTAAATAACTATTTGACCAAACAATTCATTTTAGGCATTGACTTTATGTTTTAAAATTTTAAAAATTATCATTGACCAACCATACATCACCCAAAGAATATCGTCCAAATAGGCCAAATGGGTTTTCAAACAACAAATTGCATAAACAATTTTGTACTTTCAGATTATTTTCTTTAACTTATAAAATATTTTAAAAACAAGAAGTTGTAATAAAATCAAATTTTCAAATATATAAAAATAAAAGTTAAGATATAAAAGATCCTGTTTAGTTTAAGGGTAGATTTACATAATAGTAATAAAATTATAAAAATGTTCAATTAGATCACTCATACTTAAAAATATTTAATTAAGTCACTCACATTTCATGTTTTGTTTATGACAGAAAGGTGTCTGCACATTGCGACGAGGTGTCATTTTACATCGGCACGTGTATTTAATATTTTATTATTCTTGTAGTAGTGTTACAAAATTCTATTATGGTTTTTTCTAAACTAAAATTTAAAACACTAAAAAATGGATTATGCATGACTACACATAAAAATTTATACCAAAACGTTTAAAAAAACACAAGTTAAGTTATAGTTTCAAAACGTTTTTAAATGTGATAGATTAAAATATATAACTGAAATTTTAAAACATATTATGTTTTTTTGGTTTATGGGTAGATAATAAAAAATTTTATGGAAGTGTTAGAAAGTGTAAGATTATTATGTAACTAAGGGATAATTTGTAAATAATGTTATAAATACAATTTTACCCTCAAAAGTGATTGTATTTTATGCTTTGAATGTAGTAAGTGTTTTTAGTTTTATGATATCTTAAAACACTCCTCTCATAAACATTATATATAGTATTAAAAAATATAGCTAAAATCTTAAAACATATTATATTTTTTTATGGGTAGATAATATAAAATTTTATGGCAGTGTTAGTAAATGTAAGTTTATTATGTAACTAATTATAAGAGGTAATTTGTAAATAATGTAATAAATACTATTTTATCCTCAAAAGTGATTGTATCTTATTGATGTGAGTGTGTTAGAATGATGTTTAATGTGCTTAAATTGTTAATGTTATGTGTATTTGTGTGTTTAATTGCATGGAATTGATTAACTAGAAGCGAATATGTTTTTGTAGGTTAAACAACCAAAGTGGAAGCTTACATGGAGAACTTAAGTGGTGAGTGGTGGTTGGATTGGTGTTTATGATGATTAAAGGTGAAACCCAAAAAATATTCATGATATGAGAGTTTCGGGATGTAAATGAGAGCCAAGAGATAAAAAATGAAAGGATGAAGATATTAAGAGATCTTGCAATGGTAAAATGAACATAACATGAGCTAGGAATGGAGTTACGGGGCCATTACCAGTCAACGAAAAGCTCTTAGAAAGCCGCACAACAAGAAACTGAAAAAAAAACTTGAACATAGAAAGGTGTCCAGTGTAACCTATGGTGGAGCCGACGGAAAATCTCATTAAAAGCACGTTTTAGGGTTTTTTCAGGGCTTCTCTTATTTTAATTAGTTTTCTAACCTTTGGAACAAATTTTAGGCAAAGAGCTTCTTTCACCATTCAAAAGGATCCATTCATCATTACACCGTCAATCATGTCTTCCAACATCAGATTCATAAGCATGAGCGGCTAATTCTGTTGTGACCTTTTCCAAACGGATGGTTCTTATAGGTTTCAAATTTATTTCAATTGTTTATGCATTTGATTTGCTTTTGTGATAACAAAAGCTTAGCAAATTGATGCTATAGTTAATAAACAGTTTATCAGTTTTTCAAGTTCTTTCTTTACAATCGTGTTTTGGTTGATGACAAGGCTTAGAAACAGATTGAATGACTGAAGAGGGTTGACAGGATATTGATTTATTGGATAATTGGATTATACTACTATTTGACATGATTAGTTGTGTAGGCTTGTTGACAAGAATCTACTTCCAATTACTATCTTAAATAGATTTCAGAACACCATGTACGTCTATGTGGTGTTTAGTGAACAATTGAGTTTTATGCGAAAGCTTGAACTTGAAGTTTGGAAGAGGTTATGTCCGTTGTAATTGAATTCAATCATTTAAGTTTTCTTTGTTTTTCATTCAAATCACATCTTTATAATTTACTTTTTTAAATCATTTAAAACATAGCTAGAAGCTAAAACTAACCAATAATTCCTCTGTGGATACGATACTTTATTTACCCTAGCTTAATTAGGTTTTTGAAATACTAAACGACGGTTGATCACGCTTTGAATGTAGTAAGTCTTCTTAATTTTATGGTATTTTAAAATACTCATCTCATATCTCATTTACTTTATATATTGTATAGATAAATGGTTTTTTGACACAATTCATAAATACTTTTAAAACTTAGAATATTTTTCTTTTTAAAAAAAACATTTCTTTATTTTTAAAATCATATTTATAAATCTAAAAAGTCTTTGTTTAGGAAGTTCTCATCCAACTTTTTTAATTAAAATATAATTATTTTTACTGTTCAAAGAACATTTCTTACAGGACAGAACTTATTTTTTCAAATAACATTTTGGTGACAATTTCTACAGCAAGGAATGAGTCAAATTTTAAGAACGAACCCAGCAACACATTAAAATTTCTAGAAGTCAAGAAGACCTCATACGTGTGGGTAAGGAATTATTGAAGATGTAACACTTTAGTTGGAATGGAAAAGTTAAGAGTAATTTTAATGTTACTGATATTCATTTTATCATTTCTAGTAGTTTTTGTTGAATGAATAACTTTTCGTTGTTAGAAAAAATATAAGACATAAATTCAATACTTTGAAACTTAGATCACCATAAAGTTTAATGGCTTTTAGCAATTCATTGATTAGAAATATAAGCGGTATTAGTAAGATAATAACTACTGCATTGATTGCCATTATTATGTACGTGGTTCACAATAAAAATTAATTAATGAAAAATTTACAGCTAGCTGTTACCATGAAACATTAAAATAAATATAAAAAAATGGTTGGAAAATTTAAGCGAATCACGATAATTGTTATGATGTTCACGTGTTAAATGACACGTAATTTAATGTTGCATACTAGTTTATTCGTGATATAGTCGTAGCAGTAAAAAAAGTGTCTAGGTTGATGATTTAAATTGCTTTTATAAGGAAAATAATAAAGAATATAACACAAAGGTGGAATCTGGAGGCATGAATCGAATGATTCGGTCGAAGGCTGGTTTAAATAATAATAATAATAATAATATAAGGTCGAAGGATGATATGAAAGTTTGTACGGAAACAAACTTTAAGCAGCAATTGGTATGAGAGATTCAACAATCAACAGCAGGTAAGAACAATCTAATCATAGGGAAAAGAAAAGAGTAAAAGAAAAAAGAAAAGAAAATCATTAATTAGATTATCAGGTAGAAGATGAGGGTTCTATCCTCTTGATGGGGAGGGCTTTGTGATGATCATCATTATGGTCATGATAGACGTAGGCGAAACCACCATGCCTGGTCATGTCCATACCCGCTGTTTCATCTTCAGGAGAGATCCTTAGGAGCTTAAGCTTGTGCAGAATGAAAAACAGGGGAGCCATGGTGGCACTCACGAACCCGAATATGACAAGAATCTGGATGACATGCGCACCCAGCAGCTTCCCCCCGCCTCCCATAAACAACCCGTACGGACGCCCCGGTTTACCAGGGTAGACCTCGTTCACGTATTTCTCCTTGGCGAATAGGGCCGTGAAGATGATCCCCCAGGCCCCGCACCCCCCGTGGAGCTGGGCTGCTTCCAGCGGGTCGTCGTACTTGCACTTGTCCGCCAGCTTGTTGAACCCTGTCAGAACGCACGCCGCCACGAACCCGCATATCACTGCAGCCCATGGCTCCACCACCGAGCACCCGGCCGTTATCGCTGCAAACCCACCCAACAGCCCGTTGCACACGTCCACCACGTTCCAGTGCCCCGACACTATTCTTTTCCCGAACAGCGTCGTTAGAGCAGCCGTGCACCCCGCCAGAGTCGTTGTCACCGCCGTCCTGCCAACCGCGCTCCATTGCCCGTAATAGCTACCCGACTCGTACGGGCTCAAGATCTTGGTAAACGAACCGGGGTTGAATCCGTACCACCCAAACCACAAGAGAAAGGTGCCGAGCACCACGAGGGAGGCGCTGTGGCCCCTGAGAGCAACCGATCGCCCGCTGCGGTCGAAGCGTCCGATCCTCGGGCCTTCGATCAAAGCGCCGTAGAGGCCAGCGACCCCCCCGACCATATGAACGACGCCGGATCCTGCGAAATCGATGACGCCAGATCCAAGAAAGAGGTTATCGAGGTTGGAGGCGCTGGCCCAGCCGTCGACGGACCAGAACCAGTGAGAAACGACGGGGTAGACGAAGCCCGTGAGGAAGGCGGAGTAGATGAGGTAGGCCACGAACTGCGTTCTCTCAGCGATGGAGCCGGAGGTGATCCCGGCTGCGGCGATGGCGAAGGCCCATTGGTAGAGGAAATAGCTGTAGTCGAAGACGGAGGAGGGGATGGACTTGAGGGCGAAGTTGTGCTTTCCGATGAAGCCGTTGGAGGGGGTGCCGAAGGCGAAGGCGAATCCGAAGAGGTAGTAGAATAAACCCCCGGCCGCCGCGTCAAGGACGTTGGTGAGCATGATGTTCATGGTGTTCTTCGCACGGACGGAGCCGGCGCAGAGCATGGCGAAGCCCAACTGCATGGAGAACACGAGGTACGCGGAGAAGAGAAGGTATGTGCTGTCAACGGCGTACGTCGTGTCGCTGAACTTGCTGGACACGCTGTCGAACTGCTCGCAGATGAAAGCGGCGGCGGCGGTGGAGTTTGGGCCGAGCATGGAGGCAAGGGTATCGGCGGAACATGACGGGGAACCCATCCGCCGATGCGAGACCCTAAACTCTACTTTAAACTCTAAACTCTAAACTCTAAAAGGAAGGGTTTGTTTTTAGTTTTACTTTCTGAAATGATAACTGCCTCTGCCTCTGGGTGTGGTAATTGGTAAATATACGGAGGCGAAAGGGGAGGAGAGAACTCGGAAGCCAACGACTTTGACTGTTGACTTTTCCTCCCGTGATCCTTTTCCCAACGTATTTGGGTTTTACTCCCTTTTCCCCCCTTTCCTTTTCACACGTGATGTTACACCAAATTCATAAAATATATTTTTCAAACTATGATTTATTTTTATTTAATTTAATAAGACGTGCCTTTTAGTTACCAGAATCAATCTTATTAATTCAATATTTACACTATTTATTAATTGTATATATATCTTCACAACGACAAGTAAAGGTGCAGGCATGAGCCCTAAGCACATGGCTTCGATACTTAAGGAAGCCGTTTTCTTCCTATTTTGAAGGCTACACACTTTTATTAATCTTCTCTCTTATGTAACTCATAAAATTTGGAAGAAAAAAAAAACAAAATTGAATTAAACATGTTATCAGAAACAAAACTACAATAGGTTCCAGTGATCCTCCTATAGTCCGACATACCAAATTTTATCATTAACTACAATCTATAGCTGAGTATATTTTAAGTATACTTCAACCTCAAAAAAGTAAGTAATTAGTAAAATGAAAAAAATTTATATCAAGATAGATGTTTTTCTACTATAAAACAAGCGAATTTATATTGGTTTCAAAATATCATGTTAGGAATTCTTACATATTTCTTTTTCTTAAGATCTTGAATTACTCAATTCTATATTTTCTCTTTCTAAAACATATATATTACATATTTAGCCATTTATTAAAATTAATGATTACTTTACTCTTATTTTTAGTAAAGGTTCATACATATAGATTTTATTGCTACTTTAGTAGTTGTAATCTTTGGCTTTTGTTTTTAAACTAGTATTAAGACCAGCACATTGTTGCAGATGTTTAAAACAATGTCAAGTAACATCAATACTAAACCATGGCCAACTATCATCAAAACCAAAAAAACTCGTATAAATAAAATTTAAAAAGCGAAAAATAAAACTGAACGAAAAACGTTGAATCCCACATATCAAACGTAAAATATAGAAAATGGAAACTAAGTTGATATAGGATCTATGGTTACAACGGGGCCATTATACTAAAAAATAACACAAAAACTTTGAATTACACACACATGTTGTGACGTGTTAAGTCGCAAACTTGAGATCAACAAGAAAAATGAAAAACAAAAATTTTACAAAAGATAAAAGGTATAGAAATCAAAGTTGAAAGTTAAAACATGTTAGGGGTGAAATTGTAAAAGTAAATGTTAGAAGTAAAAAAATTAAAGATTAGAAAAAACACAAAAAACAAACAAAGTGGGGTACAACCAAGTATGCCAAACGTACAACTAACAATAATATAAAACAAATTTAGAAATTAGTATATAGTTAATTTGGATATGTAACTTTAATTATAAGTGATTGTTGTTTGAAAATATAGTTTCAAACGTTTGTATCTATATATGTAATGTTTGATATGTAAATAAATATACATTTTAATAATACAAATTATTCATCATTTGAAGCATTTTTGTTACAAATTTATTTATTTATACACTTATTTGTATTATATTTGAAGGTTGTAGTCCCCGATGGTTATTTGATGATTTTTTATAAAAAAACTAAAAAAAGCTAAAGTTTGTGAATAAAAGCTCCTGAAAAGGACATGTAGGGCTCCTACATGGCCATATCGCTATGTGGCCTTATGTTGTGAAAAAACTACAGCTTGCTTTACCCCCTCACTTATCCCACATGGTCATGTATGGAGCCAATTCGGGTTTTTAACCTAATTTCACCCCTATTTCAATATAACTTTCAAATTAACTCAAACCCTAGCCTCTCTCACCCCTTTAGGTGATTTTGGATCTACTTCAAGAGTTTTTAAGAGATTTGAAGGCCAAAATTGAAGATTTTACACTTTCAAGGATGATCTAATATCATCTACTCCATTTCACTCAAGATTAGTTTGAATTTCTCTAGATCTACTATGAGTTCTTCAATGTTTTTGAGTTTGAGTGTGTTTTTTGTAAGCCTCATGGGCTAACCACTTATTTTCACTTGATTAGATGAAATCTAGAATGATTTAACAACTTGTACATAATTCTTAGTGATGTTTATGTTGATACTATGATGAAACTTGATTATTCTTCAATGTTTGTGTGTGTTTGTTCTAATTTGATGAAATGTTCAACCTTGTGGGTGTTGTAAGCATGTTATGCTGGAAAACTACATGTTCTTACAAGACTTGTGCATATAATTGCATCTTTTGTATGTAATCTTGTGATATTTGACTAGAAATGGTGAATGAAGGTTGAAGGTTTAGTAGAATTGGTCAAATGTGCATCCTTATGCTTATGTTTGAGAAAACTATAGTGTTTGTCATGAATCTCTCTTGTTATTGGTTATGAATTGTTTTGTAATCGTGGTGTGAAGTTTATGAGTTGAAGAGTAATTGTGGTTTTGTCTATTTTATCTAAGTTGAGTTGGTTTTCATGTGTTTATCATGTTAACTTTCCAAAATTTTATGGAATTAGATAACCCTAAGAGGAGTCTAATTCATCTTTAACATTAACATAATTGTGTCATTAGTCCCTCATGGCATAACTTTAGGTGGTTATTGTGTGTTTATCGTTCTAGCTTTCCGAATGGTTATATGTCTAGATATCCTTGACAGGGGTTTAGGCTACTTCCACATATTATGTGTAAACATGGTCTCACCTCGAGTTTGTGCTACTTGTTAATTAATTGCTAAATGGAATCAAAGTCCAAGTGGTATCTTTAATTGATTGTGTATCTTCATCTTTACTTCCTTAATTTGTTAATTTAGCTTGCTAATCATTTAAGTTAATTCAATATTTGCAAATCCAAACTCAATTGATCGGTTAAATAGTGACGATGATTTAGTATTGGGAGCCATTGTGTCCACGAATCGATACTCGATTCTTACCTAAGACTATACTACTATACGACAGATGCACTTGTCTATTGTGTGTAGTTGCTTTAAGTGTGATAATCTTTTTTTAAATTAAAGCTCATTCGTGTGAAAAATCCTTACTAAAAATATATTTATACTTTACACACATTACTAGGGTACAACCAAATATGCCAAAGGTACAACTAACAATGTAAAACAAATTTAGAAATTAGTATATAGTTAATTTGGATATGTAAATTTAATTATGAGTGATTGTTGTTTGAAAATATAGTTTCAAACTTTTGTATCTATATATGTAATTTTATTGTCTTTGTTTATACAAAAGACTCGAATTTGAAGAAAATGCAATTAATGGTCAGAGGTGGGTAAATATATAAAAGAAATATTTGGTAAAGTTAAATGTAAAAGCTATTATGTAAGTTGAATATAAGGGAATGGATAAATATGTGATATATATGTATTTGGAAGGGAAAAATATGTAGTTAATTTTTAAGATTTGGATATATATATAATTGATGATATTAGAAAGGAAAAATATGTAAATACCTCTCAGGACATGTTTCGTTTAAAGAATTTGATGGAATTAAAATTAAAAATTTTTTCTTTTAAAATCATGTTTGGTTAGAATTGAAACTAGAAAATTTTCATCAAATTCCATCAACCAAATGAATTTAACATTCCATCTCACATGTGATGGAAAATATGGAAGAATTAGTAGACTATCACATCTTCTTAAGAAAAAACATATATAAAGATTAAAATCCAAAGAAACTAGTCAAAATTCCTTCCATTGTTTGATACAAAATAGAACCCTAACAATTCTCTTCCATCAATTCTTCAATTGTTGATGAATCAAACCATATTAGTTCTACCATAACCCAACGAATCATCATCTTACCACCTTTGTTTCATTCCATCAAAATTCAGAACCCAACAAAATCATCGCCTGCAACCTTGGACCTTCAACCTTTGATTTGGTCTATCATAACCTAACAAAATTATCAGCACCAACCTTCAACCTTACTTTCGTTCCATTAGAACCCAATAAAATCATTGCCCACAACCTTTGATCTTCAACCTTTGATTTGTGGTGGAGGTTGATTTTGTTGGACAACAACCAATGTTTATGAAACACAGCTTTTGATAATTGGTTGCAATCACCGCCTTCGACCATAGCATGCAACCATTGATTTTGTAATCTTCAACCTTGGGCATTAGGAAAAAGTCAATTTGGACTTGAGCATGACGGTGAAGAATGACATTGGAGGTTGATATTGTGGTACGATGAAGACAAGTTGATTTTGTTAATATTAGAGTACTAGTCGAATAAATCTTGAAGATGATCTACCGTGGTGATCAGTTCCACGCCATTCATCTCCCCTAACACATCCGATCACTTGCTACACCATAATTAGGGGCTACACTAGATAAATAGATTACTTGCACCTAGGTAGACATTTGAACAAAATCATAAAAACCCTAAATTCAAAATAAATAAAAATCAAGGGAGAGAGAAAACTTCCGGTACCATTAAGAAATTTTATGAAAATTGAATAGAGAATATGAGATCAAACGTCGTATTTGTCACTGTCTTCAAATGAACCCATATGAACCTGCAAATCACAGGATCGTTGCTCAAGAAAGGAGTGGATTTGCATACGTTAATTGGCCCTCAAGTCCTGCAACTACTCGAATATAAATACACCTCCGGAGGACTGAATGTGGGTAAAGAATGTCGAAGGAGGGGAGTAAAAGCCGATGCATCAACACATCCGATCACGATGGAACATGGAAGAGGAAAACCGAATTAGCTACCCGCTGTAGAATCACAACCACTCAATAAACATGGTCAGGATTAAAAGAACGTCAGAATCAACGGTCATGATCAGCCCAATTACCATAACGTGAGAACCATACTTATATGTAATATGACTTGACTAATTATTCCCTTCAACCATGAGAAACATGACAACGACTAATTATGACAATTTTAATATACCTAAATTTCATACATAGGTCATCAATAGCAAATTATTATGTCAATAATGATAATAATAAAGTTTATGTCAATTTTCTTTATGGTATAAAGGTTGTTAGGGTGTGGTCACGTCTTAAAGGGTGTAATTCTCATATTCTTTTGAATGGGTCGGGTGAATTATAAATCCTGAGACAATTCATTACATTATTAGCATTTATCATTTATTATTTTTAGTGAACTATATAGGCAAAGGGTGTCGAAGCCTTAACACAAGTAAGGTCAGGTGTAACTCTTTATATGTTACTGTATCGGTGATTTTGATATTGTGTTTTATAGTTGTAAGTACTATTAAATTATGATGGCATGATCTATACATTTTAAGATGTTAAAATTTAGAAGTAAACAAATTAAAATTAACGGTTAAAGTGTAGGGTAAAAATTGAATATACCCAAATTTGTTGTATAAAATGCTTGAAATTGAATTCGAGTGGCGTATTGTGTTATTTAGCTAAAGAAAAGTCTAAAAAGAAAGTGGGTTTAATAAGATGATATATGAGTGGTTATTGAGAAGCTTTTATGTATTGACGTCAACTCCAATTAAATTATCGGTAAAAGAAAGATAAAGACTTAAACTTTATGTTAGATGGATCAACCTAGTTGAGTATGACAAAAGCATGCATGGGTTTTGTCGGTTTTACTATAATTTAAAAAACTTCCAAAAGTCTATAGGAATCGAAATTTGCGGAAGATATGTGGTAGAATAAAATTTTGTGAGTTTAATAATAAACTGGTCAGATAAATTGAATCAAATCAGTTTCCTTCTCCAGTATATTTAAAAAGAATAAAGCTTGAGATTAGGATGATCATTGTGGAGGAGCGATTAAATCATTTAAGGATAAAATTTTCAACTTGACCAAGTCATTCGAATTTCCAACTGCTTGTTCAAGCTTTACAATTTAGAGAGTCTTAGTTAAAATAAGATAGCCCTTGAGAGTAAGAAGTTAAACCATGTGGCACGATAAGAAATATACGAAACGAGAAAAGTAAATAGAAGGGTAATGCATTGTTTATGAACGTGAATTCACTACCTTTGCAACAATTCAAACTCTCAAGGAATCCAAACAAATGGAAGATTAGGTATAACATCAATGCTTCCGGTTGCATCAATTCATTGTGTTCCTTCCTAAAATTATTGAGCGGATGGCATTTATAAGAAACATAGTGAATACAAATGAACAAAGCTCTTCTTTTGAATCACAATTTAATAAAAATTATTAATGATTAATTAAATATTGTATTCACTTATTAATAAAATGGTTTTATATGGTTCTTAAATATATATAGCGATTTTTATTTGAAATCATCCCATATAAAAAAAGTTAAGAGTATAATTCTTATATAATCAAGAACCACACACTTTTACGTTTGGTTTGTCTCATAACTTCCTTCCGCCTTAGAGGTTGAAGGGCAACATGATCACAATATCAAAAACAGCTTTCCTTTTCTAACAGATCAAAACATAAAGATAAGCTTAATTCAAACTTCAGTTGTAAAATAATAAAAAAATTAAAGAAATACAATATTTTTTGTTTGATATACTTACGTTTGGAGTTTTTAAGCTAAATTCAATATAAACAGTTGCACCCATTTGTTTCTTAAATTCCTCATCATAATAAATATAAAAAAATATTATTTATATATTAATCACCAAGTGTAATAAGCAGTAGAGTTTGTGGTTTGTGGTATTAGCCACAAAAGTTTTATTTGTTTGGGTTTTTGCCAATTAAAGCTCATAGTAAGATAAGTAAAAAAATTAAACTAGAATTAAACCTTTTCGTTGCGATGGGGATGTAAAATCGTGTCACATGACACCAATGTCAAAACACCACCAATGACCACCAATATAGAAGTTGTTGTGTATTAAGGTGAAAAAATTAGATCAAAACATAAAACATAGAAAAATTTAAGTAAGTCCATCTAGGACCCTTATTTCATATTTAATAATATAATTTTAATTTTATCTGATTCTTATATCCGATCTAAACAATCGAACCGATCCGACCAATGGACTAGTAAAGCGTCCAGCTTACCACCCGGACCGGTTTTGAAAACACTGATTTGGTGTTTAAAGTTAGAACAAAGTCAAATTTTGAAGCATGAAATGCATTGAATGACGGTACATGCATTTTGTAACCCTTTCTTAAGAACTTGTAAATTCCAATTGATAATTACAATATATTAAATGTGATAGTTTTAATAATTGAGGGGATATAAGTAGCAAAAGAGAGCGAAGGCAATTCACAAAAAACCATGACACGTGTAGAGGCAAACCCCTCTAATTTTTAAAGAATTTAAGATGTTCTTATAACCTTCTCAAGTTTTTATACATTTTTACTTTGTAAAAACTAATTTTTATATATTTATTTTTATGTACGTGTTGGTAATAAAGTTTGAATATGTGTAAGCTTTGACGTAAATTTTATTCAAAATCAAGACAAGTCAAATATAAACGTTTTCGTACTTATGTTTAAGTACATTTTGAGTTGGAATCCATTTTGACATAAATTTTGTTTGGAAACAAGTACGGTCAAATATAATATGCTTTTATTTGACCATTATAAATTCGAGTTATTTCACTGTAGTCTATACTTTATCATGTCACAATATGACGTCACCGCATGTGCTTATTTTTATGTATGTTTGAGTTGATTTATGTTTCAACATAAATTTTGTTTGGAGTCGTGTCAAATACAGTACATTTTCATTCGACGATGTAAATTCAAATTACTCTATGTTTCGATGTAAATTTAGTTCGGAAACGAGTCGGGTTGATTGTCGTTTATACTTTATCATGTTACGTATACCGCTGTTGCAACACACGACTGGTAAAGTTACTAGTTATAATAAATAAACAAACTGAAAAAAAACAATATCTATATAGATACTAATAAAAGAAGTTTTCTTTTACCACCTGTCATATTCTTAAACCATATTTTTGACATTTGTTATTTTTCTAGACATCTTCACTTTATTTTTCCTCCAAAAGAGTATTAAAGTAATTCAAACACTTAAACAATTTCTCTTCATAAAAAATAATTTGGTTAATTAATTGATACATTCTTCTCTCTCATATAATGTTTTTAGAATCAAACTATGTTTTTAAATATAAATTTATTAAGAAATTAAAATCTATATATTTTTTAAAATATTAAATCTTTTGAAACAAAATATTTTAAATCAGTCATTTTTTAAATTAATTATAAAAAATACGGAATTTTCTAAAAGTAGTTTTATTAAAACAACCAGAATAATTAAAAATTAAAATAACCAGAATAATTAGAAACTTGAGTTTTTAATAAACAATAAATTTTTATAAGAAAATCTTAAAATAAATATTTAAAAATGAAACTATTTAGTTAAGAGAGTTAAAAATAGTATAATTATTTTATCTTTTGAACAAGTACGTATATATAATTTTATACATATATTATATTAAAATATCGTACTGTAACTTTTTCGTGTTTATTACTAACTATAATCTGTTTAATAAATTAGTTTCTAGACTATCTATTTCTCTATATATCTATCTATATATAACTATCTATTGTTTATTTACTTGAAATAGCTATTTATATGCAATTATAATCATATTTTATATTCAAACATGGTTTTATAATTCAGAATTTTTTATTATTAATTGTTAATTATTTTATTTATTCAACTCGTGTAATACACGAGATACTAACCTAGTAAATATGTAATACGAATGAATTGAAGTATAACATGTAGGAACCGTTCATTTAAAATAAAAATTCAAACAATTTTATTAATATACTCAATACAAATGAATATAAATAATTGACTATCAATCACTTTTACAATGATACATTTACAGAAATAGAAGAAACAGAAATGTAAAAGCTGAGGATCGTGTTCAACACAGGGCCCTTAAAACAAATTCCAAGCCTCCCAAGAGAACTCGTTTTGTTTCTTAGGGTACAACAGCCGAAGCAGTTTGTACTGCCGGGATTGATCTAGAACCCGAACTTGTTTGTAGAAGAGAATCCAGAGAGATAGAGAACCTGTTTTGCTGCAGGTTTCGAGTTGTGTTGGTGTGTCTTTCTACTGAGCTACACTCAGTATTTATAGTGGAATTCGAACCATAACAGCCACCCAACAATTACTCAGCCATTAATCCGAAATTGTAACTGCTTATTTAATTCGTAATTAACAGTCGTCAGTTTCAGTCAACGTGTAACGGAAGCTGTTACGAGTCACAACTCCGACCGCGCACCAAGGTCAGTTGCACCTGACCAGACCCTTGAACCAACCTTCAAAAATACTAAGGCAGCTCTCAAGCGGCTCACGGTGATGCGAAGTGCAAAGTGCGTCATCAAAGCGCCATATTGCGCCCACATGACACGCTGCGCGCGCGCTCGCGTGTGCCAATACGAGTTAAGGGTGCTTCGCATCCTTCGCGAATCCACTTAGTGTGACACCTTAGGAATAATATAGAAAATATGTTATAGAATATAAACCATTTTATATTATTTCTTTCCTCCAATGTGGGACAACTTCCCATATTATTAATTCTTAATGTCATTAACCACATTAATTTTCATTCAACACATTAATTTATTGAGTAAATATTAATAACCATATTAATATTATCAATAAATTTCCAACAATCCCCCACATGAATGAAAAACACTTCTTCAAAAAATTCAACAGTCAAGTGTTGCAGGATAGGTAGGTCTTCCCTTTGAACCTTCATTTGTGATGTATACTTAGTCTCCTAGTGGTGTATAGACACGATGTCTTTGAACATACCATGTTTATGTAGACGACAATATACAATCACACAACACTCTTCCTGGTTTGATCAACTCCTTATTATCATGTCCGTTAATGGCCATGGAACACTTTCCTGGTTCTGCGATAGCTCTAGGATTTGCACCTCCCCACAAATCCATTCAAAGCGGCCCCACTTCTCTCTAACATAAGTGATTTGATGAATCATTAAAAGCATCATAGTTATATTGATTCCTATGAATCATCTAACCTTAATATGCTTAACCTCACTTTGGTCACTTGTTCGGGGTACTCCCCCAGAGTGAATGGACTAGGAAGTTCGTCACTCCCTTTAAGTTTTAGGGTACTCCCCTATAGTGACTCCATTGGTCATATGATTAAGTTATCCTATTGAACCTAGATCTTGGGATCTCCAGTCAACTAGGTTAGGTTTCCCTCATATTCCCCTTTTCT
>BJCM01008281.1:0-10414 GCA_018326385.1 Flaveria bidentis
ATATATCATGAGTTTATCATTAGTTGAAAAATGTTATTATTATTGTTGATTAATAATACTTGTATATTGTGATTAAAATTGATAAAAAGTGTTAAAAAGATTAACTTTTACAAAAGGTTATTAAAAAGGGTTAAAATGGTAACTCCTAATTATGTAAAGTTTGACAAAACCCAAACCCTAGCCCCCTTACACCCTAATTTTGGCCAAAACCCTTTCTCCCCATCCTCACTATTCAAATTTGATCAAGAACAAGAACCAAGCATCTATTTTGATTAGTTTCAAGAGGTAGCAAGTGTTAATCTACATCTTTACACGTTTTAAGGTGAGTTTCTAACAAGATTTTCATAGTTTGGGACAATGTTAAAACCTAATTTGAAATTGATGAAGAAAAGTTTACATTGATGATTGTTTGATGATGATATGTTGTTAGTTATGTTGTATGAATGTTGGTTTATGATGATTATGCAATAAATCCACGGTTTGACCATATAGTTCATACATTGCCTAAAGTAGATACTATTTCTTCATAGAATTCATGTTTTGATGATTGGTGTATGTTAGATGGATTGTTATGATTGCTATGAACTATATTAGGGATGTTATTGATGAATTTGGGATTGAAGTTGATGAATATGGATTTTGGATATGACTTTCTAGAAATGGAAACTTTATTCATGTGAAATATGTGAATTTGTGATTTGGTCATGGTTAGGATGTTATGAGCATGCCAGAGTGATCATGGGTGATGTCTAATGTGTTAGATTATGATTGGGTTATTTGGTTAGTTGATAAATCTATGGAAAAATCTAGGTGTTCTTGGAATTTGTCCAAGTATGGCATTTGTACAAGTTATGAAGCTATGATGCAACATAGAAATTGAATATTATATGGTTGGTTATTAACTTGTATGAATTATATATGGGTATGTGATGATGGGTATTATACACACGTGTGGATTTGAGGCCCCTACTTTGTAGGATTTGTAGGGTTTAGGATGTGTAGTCGTGTGTGGCTTTACATGACACGTTATGAGTGACTAAACCCAATATGTAAAATATAGTGGAATTTAATTGTAAACATTCTTTGTATGATGAATTGATATGCGTTTGTTGTATGATAACCTAAGTCATCATGAAAAGCATGATGAGATTTAAGGGTTGCAATGTGACTTATGTGAATAACTTGTATGATAATCATGTATGATGAATTGCTATACTTGATCAAACGAAAATTCTATGAATATGTTACTAACAGGTCAAATGGGTCAACTAGGTTAAATGAGTCTTGTTTTCCAAAACCTTGGGTCAACTAGGTTATTGAGCACCTAGGGTTGTTAAGCTTTTTGTGTACACGTACTTATGTACTTGTGTATTCTAGGTTACATTTGAAGAGTTGTCCTTTTGTCCATGTTAGCTTTTATCTTTGTTCGTTTGCGCATCAAGTGAGTTCATGACCCACACTTTTATACATTCTCTTTTGGGGTAGATAACATACTCATTTATAAATGTGTTATTATTATAATAAGTTGTGTATAGTGTAACATAGTGTGTTATACCTTGAAAGTCTTCACACTTTCAGATCGTTAATAATGGTAACTAGCAGGAAATCTTGGGTAGTACTACTGGGTTTGACAAGCCTCACATGTGCGACTCGAGGTCAAACGGGTGCAATATTGTTCTAAACACAAACATCGTCACAACCTGGTAAGTCGTGACGGGAAGCAACAAATGCAACACAGTCGACTTCGATCTTGAAATCAATATAGTTATTACTCATGAATATAGACTAGCTTTCTATATCAATGCACATATTATGTTTTACAACTGTTATGGATTGTGTTTAACGCAAACTCTTGAACTCACCAACCATTGTGTTGACACTTTTAGTATGATATTCTCAGGTCGTTAACTTGAGCGGCCCGTAGGAGCACATCACAAGTCAAGCATGCATTTTAAGACTCCATATTTATGACAAGACGCTTGGTTTTATATATGAGTTTTAAATATTAGGTTGGCACGTGTTTAAAATTTCATTTACATACTTTGGGTTTGTCTTATTTACAAAACGCTTCCGTATAGTTTTAAAATTTGGATTATGGATTGGTTTTATTTTAATTGTGGCATATAGTGTTGTTCTAAGTAACTAGTGACTATGATACTGGTTTGTTTACTTGCCTCGCAATAAAAATCCGCACATGGAATTTGAGGGTGTGACAGATTGGTATCATAGTTACTCTAAAGTGATTCTGTGTGAGGACAAATTGGAATTTGGTGATGTTTTCTTTCTACCACCCTATTTTCTTGTGGGGTGTGAGGACAAGTCATCTCTAAAGTGATTCCGTGTTCAGCATAAAACTGGTTCATTTGGTTTGAGACAAATTCGCCACCATTATCGTTTCCAATCTTTTTAATACTTTTAGCATATTTTGTTTGAATCATCTTATGAAAAAGAACTAAAGAGTTGTTGGTCTCATGTTTGTGTTTGAGTAAATAAACCCATACTGCGCTACTATGATCATGTACCATGGTCAAGAAATATTTTGCTCGTGTAAGAGATGATTTTCTACACTTGCCCCAAATGTCACAATGCACCAAATCAAAACATTCACTTGTTTTAACAAAACTAACAGAGTAAGGTAAACGAGTAATTTTAGCTTTATGGCAAGAATCACAAGCTTTATTCTTAAAATCAAAAGTGAAACCTTTAAGAACTTCAATATGAGATAACTTTATATTCGAGGCATGCCCAAGTCTCTTGTGCCATGCATCGGTAGTCACCATTATCGCATGTCATCCTTTTTTGTTTCCCCCATCCGATATAAGTCTCCACGATAGCTACCCGCACCAATAAAGTCTCCTTTCCTCAAGCCCTGCAAGACAAAAAAGTCGAGGGAAAATGTTACGGTACAATTGAGGTCTTTTGTTAATCGGTTGACATATAAAAGATTGCAAGTATAATTTGGTACAAGAAGGAGCCCTTTAACTTTAGTTCCCCCTTTCAGGACAAGGTCATTGTTCCCCTTTAAAGGAATAGCATCCTCGTTGGGTATTATGACTAGCTTCTCACGTGTTTCTACGTTTATATTTTCAAGAAAGTTTTCTTGACATGTAATGTGAGTAGTCTGTTGGATCAAGTAAAGCTAGTGTCATCAAAACAAACACTTAGAAAATTTTGATGCAACTGATGAAGAACTTCCAAAGTCAAATGAAGAACTTCTAAAGGTCAAGTCTGAAAGAACTTCCGAAGAGGAAATCCAACTTCCAAAGACAAAGTCTTCCTTCTTCCAAAGTACAACACTTAGAAGAATTCAAGACAATGACTTCCGAAGCATAAAGGCCTGAAGAATAACACAAGTCTTGGAAGAAGTAGCCTCTTCCGAAGAGTAAGTGGCTTCGAAAGAACTAGTTAACCTTCAAAAGAACCTACTATGAACCAGTGGACATAAGTATGGTCCCTCTAACACTCCGCTGCAAATCTCTGATATACTGCATGGTGTTTTTCCACGCCCATGTAGTTGACCATACTTTATTCCACTGTTAATTCCTTATCAATTAGTATAGTTACCAACTTTAGTTAGTGACAAAAGGTAAGTCATGGACATGTCATGACTACCAAATCTTAGATAGTATTTTATTTAAGATGCCTTACCTTTAGCAATGTATTATTTGCTTTAGTCATAGGTTTCTAGCCGGTATCAAAGTATATCCGGTTGTAGGTAGTAGAATATATAGTTTCTCATGTGACTCATGTAATATGCTTGTAAGAGTCTTGTAATACTTTTAGTTGAGAAATAATATATACAAGTATCTTGAAAATTATCTTCTTGTGCTTTGATTACATAGTATACTATTATCAACTCTTAGAGGGATTCTACATCATCAAACCGAGTATGATTCAGTGAGTTTAGGAGACAAAATTAGTGTTGAGTGACCAAAACCGATCCTGCATAGTCACACCTAAGTCAACAATCCAATCATGATCATCATTAAGTCTACATGTATCATTAGCCACATGGGATGCTTTGGCTCTTTCTCCTTTTTGATTTTCAGCAAACAATCTCAAAAAAGATTGATATTGTTCATCACTGATTTCCGGTAACAGACTAGAGCTTGTATCCGCCATAGCTACCTTTGTATTGATCTTTTCCTTCTTTTCGGGCCACCAATCAGGGTACCCAATTCGTTTAAAGCATTCGTCTCTAGTATGCCTATCACGTCCATAAAATGAACAATGTTCATTCTTGTTGTTGGAGGTTCCTTTTTCGGTCTTCTACCAACCTTTTTCGATCTTCTGTCAGCCTTTTTCGATAGTTTGGTTCTTGTTTCCATCATGTTTCCCTTGAAAAGAAGATTAAAAAACCGCAAACTCTTGATCAGACTTCCTCGAGCCTGTTATAAGTCGTTGTTGTTCATCCTCTACGACTGAATGATACATAGTTCCCAACTTTGGAGTAGGTGTCGTTGCAAGGATCTAAGTTCTTATGACTATGAATTCGTCTTTTAAACTCATTAAAAATTCATACATCCTTTCCTTTACCTTTAATTCAATAAGTTCCTTTCCAAGTCCACAAGAACAACCATTATACGAGCAATGAGGAGTGGGTACAGCTGACTCCATCTCGTCCCACAAGCTGCGTAATTTCGGGTTATAAGCTGTACCGTAGACCTATCTTGATGTGTTACTATCGAGGACTGCTTCAGTTCGTAAGCTTTTAGTGTGCTTTCTTTTCCAAATCATTTGTGAAGATCAAGCCAGATCTTTGCAGAAGTCTTGGCATACTTCATGCTATTTCAAATGTCTTTCTCCATAGCAGTTGTTAGCCATCCCTTGATCATTGCATCACAACACATCCACAACATGTATTCTTTTGATTCCTTTGCTGGTTTTGCAAAAGAACTATCAACAAACCCCACTTTGTTCTTGGAGAACAAAAACTTCATCATCTCTACAGCCCAATCACTGTAACTTATTTCTGTAAGCTGGTCATGAACCTGCATTTGTTTGGGATAGTTGGAAGCGTGTAATAATATGGTGAGGTGTGATTGATGGCTTCACCATCGATTTTATTTTTCTGTGAATTGTCACCGGCCATTGCTTTCGCCGATTAGGGTTTTTAGTATTGACAAGGTATTCGTTCTGATTCCACACAAAAGTTGATATCTAGCTTTTTTATTCCATTGATTCAATCAGTACATATAAGCAAGAAACAAGAGAAAATAAAGGAAACTATTACAATAAATCCTAATAATATGGAGAAGATTATGATAATAATAACTGAATATATGCATCCATTCCAATAGTTAACTATTTGTTTAATTATTAAGCTAATAAGAACGATGATGCTTTGGCTCCTTATTATTTGATTAATCATTGATGTGGTGCGGTTTTCAAAACACTTGAAACGTATGTAAATATTGGGAGCACTTATGTAATGGTGACCAAGTTGCCTTATAATTGTTGTGGAACCTAGATGTTCTCCAAATAGGTTCTTTATAGAAACACACCTTTGAATATAATATTAGATTAATATCTCGTGTATTACACGGGTTGAATAAATAAAATAATAAATAATTAGTAATTAAAGTTTATGAATTATAAAACTATGTTTGAAAATAAAATATGATTATAATTGCATACGAATAGCTATTTCAAGTAAATAAATAAAAAATAGGTTATGGATAGATAGATATATAGACAAATAGATAGTCTAGAAACCCATTTATTAAATAGATTATAGTTAGTAATAAACACGAAAAGTTATGGTACGATATTTTAATATAAGATATGTATAAAATTATATATATACTTGTTCAAGAGATAAAACAATTATACTATTTTTAACTCTCTTATCTAAATATTTTCATTTTTAAATATTTGTTTTAAGATTTCTTTTATTAAAAATTTATTGTTTATAAAAATCTTGTTTATTAAAAACTTAAGTTTCTAATTATTCTAGTTGTTTTAATAAAACTGCTTTTAGAAAATTATATATTTTTTATAATTATTGCAGAACCGGTAAAGGGGGTCACTTACAACACAACAACACAAAGAGGAGATTAACCAAACTTAATCAAACTGTAAACTGGATTAACCACAAGTAAGATACTAAGAACACAAGTAATAAGTAAGAGACAGAACAAGAGAACACAAGTGTTTGGTTTTCAAGGATGCAGTATATTGCTTTCTCAAGTTCTATTACAAGTGTTACAAAACATAAAAGAAAGATACAAGAACAAGAAATACTTATACTACATCCTACAACCGGCCATACTATGAAAGCCAGCTGGATACAATTGACCAGACACAAACAAAATCAATTGTAAAGTCAAAAGGCAGATTGCCTTTTGTCTAGTGACTATGACATGCCATAGCTCACATCCTTAGTAGACTTCAAATATCAACAGTTCTCATTAGGATGATCACCATTCCTTTCTTCATGAGGTGATCAGGATCCTTCAGACTGTTAAAATGTCTTCTCAAGTCAAAGAGATCATGCAGAGGCAACTGAAACATGTCTTGCCAAGTGTAGATGTCTTCAGTGCCTTGATCTCTAATGACATGCCATCTTTCTGGATTTGTGGTATATGTCCAGGACAAGATGGGTCTTCCTAATGCTAGAGGAGCTGTTTGAATTAGAGTTGATGTAGCATCCTCTGGCTGTACATCCCTAGGATGTTCTGACTCATCCTGAGGTTTAGAAAAGGGTGCAGTCTTCTTCTTCTTTGGCTTTGGTTTAGATGCCATCCTCTTCTTTCTCTTTACAACTTTTAACTGAGAAGACTGGCCTGCAGTACCAGATTGATCTTCATTGTCTTTCTTAGTTGGTTCTTCTACTCTCACAGGTTCAAATTGAGAGTGAGATTGACCCTGTCGTGGATTAGAAGATGAAGCTTGCTGAGATTCAGCAAGAGTTCCAGGTTGTGTTGTCTCTGGTTGTTCAACCTTAACCTCCACTTCAGGTGGGGCTTGACTTGGAGGGGAGTACAAGTCAATGAGCTATCCACTCTTGATCTTCTGCTTGATCACCCTGATATGCCCATCCATAGTTGATAGAGACATGGGGCCAAGTCTCCTTCCGGAGAATCCATACAACTTCAAGAAGCTCATCATCCTCTACCTGTTAGCAGACTTCTTCATGCTCTTTTGGATGATGGCTCTTGATTTAGCAGCTTCTTCCCTAAGATTCCTTTTAGTTGTTTTTCTTTTCTTGACTATCTCAACTTCAAGTTGTTTGAGATACTCAAACTCAACATAGTCATAGGATAGGGGAAGAAGTGCTTCTGTCTGATAAAGGCCTGTGGCACTCAAGGAGTTGATCATCTTGATCCTATCTTCTTCTTTGCCTACCTGAGGTTCTTGTTGAACCACATCCTCTTGTTCAGGACTTTCTTGAACTGGGGAGAGGGTAGGCACATGCTTGTACAATCTTTTCTTTCTTCTCTTCTTTGATTTGTACTAGAAGCTCTGTATTTTCTGCCTCCTTCTTTTCCCTTGACCTTTCTAGGTCAACCTGTTCATTTAACTCTTCTAAGGGGAGAGAAATAACACTGTCTATGTCATAGTTCCTTGTCTGCAGATAGTTTATCCTGACTGCCCTTAACTTATCATTCTGAGTATCTGGTCTGGGGGCAGTCCTGATAGTAGACTCCATGAGTCTTGAAGACAAAGGAACTTTCTCCTCTCAGCTTCATTTTCCTCTCTCTCTCTCCTCCTCCTCAATCTCCTCAGATGTCATCTTTTTTTTCCCTTTGTCACTCACAGACCTTTGTGACTCAGGGTGGAGAGAGCTTTGGCCTTCATTGCTTGATGCAGCTTCTAAGCTCTGGCCAAAGAGAGGTTGAGAATCACCTTCACCAGCAGGTGTCTCAAAAAGGCATTGATCTCTGCAGTGGTTGTTGGTGATAAGACTGGGCTCTCAAGTTTTGTCACTAGGCCTTCAGTCAAGGTTTCCCCTATGAAGCTAATATTAGGGTCTGCCTCAACATCCAGTTGACTAATGACATTGCCTGATTCCTACAGTCTCCTTCTAAGGCTAAACTCTGTAGTGATCCTGTCTTGGATTCTTTGAGCCAACTTATCAGCTTGTCTTGATTGGCTTGGATTTACAAGTGGCATATTGACTAAATCGAGACTGTCATAATAGTTCAGGGTCTGAAAATTGAATATCTCTTGCTGCCCTTGAACTTTCATGATGATTAGGGATCTCATGTTGCTGTCATACCTCCACCCAATGATGTGATTGGAAGATGGTGAAGATAGCATAGCCATTGGTATCCCTTCCTCAAACAGACTCTGTATTAAGGAGTCTATAGAGTCCACATTAATGTGAACTTGAGGAAGTTGTTGAGTAGGCACAATTGCAAGTGAAGATGGTGAGTCCTCAAGGTCCATACTCTCTGAAGAACTCTCAGGTTCTGTGGTAGTGATGACTTTCTCCCTTTTTTTGGTGGCATCACCCACTTGCATAGGTGAGCTAGGAGTTAGGTCAAACACCTCCACAGGTTTTTGTCTTCCTAGTTGAGCTCCTCTTAAAGGTCTCTCAGCTAGTTGTTCCTTAAGACATGAAATCTCAAGTTGCTGATCATTGACCATGTTCTGCAAGGTAGTCACTTGAAATTCAAGGTGACTAACCTTGGAGATTAAATAGGTGCATGTTGAAGACAGTTGTTGCACCTTTAGTCTTAGATTCCCTTCATCTTCATCAGAAGAATCATTGGGGGATGAGATGATTGGACTAAAATCCTCACTCTCACCACCAGCTTCAAGTTCTTGGCTGCTGGATTTCCTCTGCTCACTGGCAGTCTCAGTTGAGATGGCAGTGGGCTGAGTTGCCATGGTTGAGGTCTTAATGATGTAATCACTTTCTAAAGTAAGAGCCTCTTCCATATGAACATCCTAACATGTTCAGAAGTGTCCACCTCAGTAGTAGGTGACTGATGTGGGATAAATATAGGAGACTCAGGAGCATTCATCTCTCTTTGAGTAAGGGTAAAGAAGAGAGAATCATGATACTCACTGAAACCTAGATCTTCATCAGTGTAGAAATCAAGGTTGGGGATCGATTTATTTAGATCTAAAGGCTGGGGATGGTAACTGTCCCCTGAAGGTTGATCACCCGAGTGTTGAGACTCAGAGTGATGGGTTAAGGCAGTTTGGCTTATGAGCTCATTAGGCTGAGCATGAGGAACCTCAGCACTGTTTCTTGAAGAGATGGGATTGGTTTGCTCTTCAGGAGAAGTGGGAGCTCCAGTATCCACTTCTGCCTGTGTGGGTAAGTATATGGGGGCCTCCACAGACTGAATAGTCTGAACAGGGGTTTGTTTGGATATCCTTAGGTAGGTGAGGGTGATTTGTGGCTGTTGAGGTGGTTGGGAAATAGAAGGTGTGGGTTCAACACTAGTTGGTGTTGCTAGGTTGTCACCTAGAATAATGAGCTCTAACATTTTGGGGACTAGGGCTGTTTCTACCCTAGAGAAGCCAACAGTGGGCTTTCTCAGTATTTTAAAGATGCCAGGCTTCATCTGTCCCAGTTTAAGAATGTTACTTGTTCCCTTTAACTGTGAGCCCAGTTCACAGTTAAGAGTATACTGGACATATCTAGGAAACATGTAATATTCTAAGGAGTCTAAGTTTGCTAGCAAGTTGGTATAAACAAACTGAGAATACCTGAACTTGACCCCCTAAATAATTCCATGGACAACGAAGGAGAGATCCTCAGGAATCTGGTCCCATCCACCATGCTTGTTTGATAAGTTGTGGATGACCACATGGAGTAGGAATTTCCACTAGGATGAGACCTTCCCTTTCCTGAAGTTCTGGACAGAATAATCTCCCTCGTAACCTATTTGCTCAGAATAATGATTAACAACTTCTTTTGGAAAGAACACCTCACATTCTTCATCATCCAGCTGAAGATGCATGTTGATGATGGCCGGAGTGATGAAGACTGTTCTCCCCTTCACTGTGGCAGATAGTGCCTTCTCCCCATCCATTACGACCTCTTGGCAGGTCTTCCAGAATTCAAGCAGATGATCCTCATAGAGTGAAGGATCAGTGGTTAGAGAGGTGAAGTAGTTTGACAAAGCTAAGAATCAACAAACCTCTGAGAAATTAGAATCTTTCTCAGAGCTTAACAGAGCAACTTGATTATGTTGCTTGTGTAGCTGCATGGTAAAATTTGGGTCATTTCTGTGAGCAAGGTTGGCCATTTTGAGGTAGCTTAAAGATGAAGAAAGAAAGAAGAAAGAAATTTCAGAGAAAAATTTGGGGTTCTAGGTTTGGAAGAAGAACAAATGATAGAAAGAGGGGGAAACCGTTGGGTTTATATGTGAAAAGGATTTCAGATAAAGTTTAATGAAAGAGGATAAACTTTGAAATCCGGATGTCGGTCCTACCTCTGAAAAAGTAGTTTACT
>BJCM01008313.1:4322-17411 GCA_018326385.1 Flaveria bidentis
CTGAAGCCCACCACCGCCACTGGGAACCACCACCTCAAGAAACCACCGAAGGCCATCGCGGCCTCCGAAAACCACCGCCACCGGAAACCACCACCAACCACCGCTCGTCATTACCATCATAACCACTTTTACAAGTCATTGTTTTGTTTTTTCATACCTAACAAACAATATAAAGTAATGATTCATTTATTATAAAAGGGTAATCAAACATTACAATATAGTATAATAATTCATTTTATTCTCTTATCCATTTCATTCTCTCATTCATTTCATTACTTCTTCCGAATTTACAACTTTATGAAATGAAATAAAATGTTTTCCATAGACACTAGAGAAACGGTAATATAATATTTTCTCCACTAGAGAAACTTAAATGCCAAAGATCTTAAGATAAAATTGAAAAATCGAGTTATTGTCAAAACCTTTTGTGTCAAAAAAGAAATGAATGGGAAGATTTGGAGGTCTTAATTTTCAAATTATTTTATAAATAAGAAATAAATAAACATTTTAATTACATTAAAAATAAAAATATACCTAAAATTTACGTCAACAATTCACATCAACGTCAAAAGAAAATAAATATTTCCTAACTGAAACATAAAAAATGCTAATTTTTTATTATTTATAAACCATAATTTAAATAAAACATAAAAGTCAAAAGACTTAAGAGAAACGTTTTAAACTTACGTAACATAATTGAAACACTTTTAAAACATGAATACTATTATGTTAAACTAGAAGGGTGTCCGCGCAATGCGGCAGGATAACATTTACATCGAATACGAGTTTCTAGTTTTCGTTAATCTTATAGCAATTTTACAAAAGTTTATTATATTTTTTCTAGGCTAAAATTTAAAACACTAAATAAATGGATTTTACATGATGACTTGTACATTTATGCATTAAGTTATTGTACCTTACAAAATATATATCAGTTCAATAAAAAATTTAGATCAAAACGGTTAAAAAATATACATTTACGATTGTAATATCAAAAAGTTTTAAACATTAGTAACCTGAATGACGAAAAAAACTCACTTCTGTAGCAAGAAATAGAATTTTCAATGAGATTAATATTCTAATATCCAAGAAACCTAATGTTGTGCATCTATTAACAAGACAGAAATATTATCCTGAAATTTAAATTCTAATCAGTATATTCATCTTCCGGTTGGCATCCATCAAATGTTCAAACCCCGTAAACCCTGGCACGTGATCAACATTAAACAAGATTATTTAAGTAAATCAAACCCTTAAAAGTCATGTTCTAGTAGCTGTCGCAAATGACCAAGTCTTCATCATCTAGTCATCACTCATAAATCATGATCTTAAATCTGAGGTGTGTGACAAGATCGTGATTGACCACTTTTGCATATTTGTTCAAATCTTTGAAATTAAGTTCGAGAATTGTTAACCTCAAAACTTGAATATCTCGTACTAAATCAATACGATACAGCTAGACTACAAGCTTTTAGCATTTAAAATAAAATACAAATCTCGTTTTATTACACTTGCTCGCTATCACCGAACACACACTCGACTTAATACCAACTGTTTACATCTAAATTTATTTCACAAGTTTAAACAGAAGAAAACTAATCAAATATTATAATCCCCTAAGATAGCATCCTTTATCAACTGAAGTTCTTGGATCACACTACCAGTGTCCATTCTATGCTGTGGCGATTGCATCGAACACGACACCCCGATTTCAAGCAACAATCGCAAACACCTCTCGTGATTCATGTACCCTCCGGTCACCTCTTCCTTGTTCATTCCAATCTTCTCGCCATCTTTCAAAAGCACCGGATCAACGACCCCCATCACTCCATCGTCGTCGTCCATCGCTTTCTTAACGTAGTTGTGCAGGCTGACACCATCTCCAAACATGGCATCAGTAGGCTTCTTACAAGTCATCATCTCAAGCAACAGTATCCCATAACTGTACATATCTCCACTTCTTGACACTTTGCTCCCAACACCATATTCGGGTGCTGCATACCCAATGGTTCCTCTGACTCCGGCCGAGCTGCTGTTGTTATGTCGGTTTTGGTATTCAGATTGTAGGATCTTTGATATCCCAAAATCCCCAACATGTGCAACCATATCCTCATCTAGTAGAATGTTGCTCGGCTTCAGGTCACAGTGGACAATGGTCTTTCCAGCGTGGCGATGAAGGTAGTCAAGCGCGTTAGCCACATCCAACGCGATGCACACGCGCTGAACCAGAGTGAGTTGAGGGAACTCGTGGTGCGGCTCATGCAGCCATTGGTCTAAACTCGCATTAGGCATTAACTCGTAGACTATGGCTTTGAACTCATTGCCTTGGAAGTCAGTCCCACTGCAACATGTTATCACTTTTGTTAAGTTCCTATGTCGCGCATTCCTCAGCACCTCACACTCTGCTATGAAGCTTTTCGTACCACCTCTACGATGGAGATTTAGTACTTTGACAGCAACATTAACGGTCACACCATCGATATCAATGCACCCTTTGTATACCAATGAAAAGCTCCCCTCACCTATGAAGTTTTTCGCCGAAAACCCATCAGTTGCCTTATGAAGTGTTTCAAAAGACACCTGAATTAGGGCCTCGCCGGAAGCAGTCTCCGATGGTTCATATTCTACTACCTTTTTTCGGCAATAGCACAAGAAAAACACCACAATGGCTACTAATAGCAGAGTAGAAACTAAAGAAACTACTAATATAACTGCAAGACTCAACTTCTTCTTATCATTAGAACTGCACTTAGGCAGCTGAAGTTCAGCTACACCGCCACAAAGCCGATCATTGCCCGCGATCGACACTGAACTCGCATTCGCAAACACTCCTTCTGTCAACACCTCACCAGAGAAACCATTGAACGATAAGTTCAGATTCTCCAAAGGAAGTTCTTCCAAATAAGATGGGATTTCACCACTAAAGTTGTTATGAGAGACATCAAGGTTTTCAAGAGCCCGTAGAGACCCCAACGACGCCGGAAAAGACCCCGAAAAGAAGTTGCTGCTGATGTTAAGGTTCTGCAGGCTGCTGCAGCTACCAAGGGCCGTCGGAAGCTCACCGGATAATCGATTATTCGCCAGAATAATCTCCGTTAATCCTCTCAGGTTCCCGACCTCCGCCGGAAGTGATCCGGACAACTGGTTGTGACCCAAGTTCAGGCTTATGGATAGCAACGTGAGTTCGAATAATTCACTAGGTATATCTCCGGTGAGGTTATTCCGATCAAGGTTTAACCTTATCAATCTCTGAAGATTCCCTAAAGATGATGGTATGCTACCGTTAAATCGATTCGAAGTCATATACAGATCAACCAACAATGATAAATTGCCTAAAGAATCAGGGATCTTCCCTGAGAAAGAATTATTGGTAACATCTAACCTCCGGAGATTTTCAAGATTCCCAATAGTCGCCGGAAGTTCGCCGGAGAGTTGATTATTAGACAAATCTAATGAAGTTAAACCGGAAAGATTACCGATGAACGGAGAAAGCCCACCGGAGAATTGATTTGAAGCAACACTTAGAAAGTATAAAGTCGTCGACAAATTCCCAAAAGATTCCGGCAGCACAGATTTGAACTGATTGTAACCGAGATCTAACACTCCTAACCCTCTGCAAATCGACAATTCTTCTACAAACCTCATTTCATCAAGTTCACCTGTGCCAAAACTGTTCGAACTTAGTGACAATATATCGAAACTACAGGAATTCCGACGAGTGATCGTTAGTTTTCCTGATAGATTGTTTCGAGCAACGTCAAGAACTGTTAACTGTGAGGAACTGAGAATCGATGACGGAAGTGGGCCGGTGAGTTGATTATCCGGCAACGAAAGAACCTCAAGACGAGACATGATCGAACCTAAGTTCGCCGGAAGTCTACCGGTGAGTCGATTACCATCAAGAAACACCTGTTCTAACGACGAGAGGTTGTAGAACGATGGTGGGATGTTGCCCACAAGATTGTTCCCCGGTAATGCGATTCTTTTGAGGTTCGTCAGCCGGTGGAATACGTCGGGAAAAGTCCCACCGAGTTGACAGTCGCCGAGAGAAAGAGTCTCAAGTAACGTAAGATTTCCGATGAACGACGGAATCCCACCTTCAAGAATGTTGCCGTGAACGATGAGGGTGTTTAAGTTGGATAACAATCCAACCCCATCTGGGATTCTTCCTGTTAGATTGTTGTAACCTAAATGAAGAACTTGTAAATTGGAGCAATTGGTTATTGCCGCCGGAATGTCGCCGGTGAAGGAGTTGTTGAAAAGACGAAGCTCTTCTAATCTGAATAATCTGCCGATTTCCCGTGGAATTTCGCCGGAGAACGAGTTGTTTTGGAGGCTAATACCCCGAAGAAAGCTTAAGTTTCCGATTGAAGGAGACAAGGTACCGATTAAGCCACCGGAGTTAAGGTCCAAGAGGGTGACTCTTTGGTGGCGTGGGCTGCAGGTGACACCTCGCCATTGACAGAAATCGGTGGTGGAGTCGTCCCATGACGTCATGAGACCTTGTGGGTCGTTTGTGATCATGGATTTGATAGAAAGTAATGCCAGTTGATCGCCGGTGGCGTTGTTGGCGGTGGTGGTGGTGGTGGTGGTCTGCGCCGCCGTGTGGGTGAAGGTGGTAACCGCTGCAACGAGGGAAAAAACGGTGAAGAGACATGATGGTGAACAAAGGAACCGTTTGTGGCTCATTTTTCAGTTTTTTGACTTTTGGTAACCAAAAGATCGGTGGTGTGTAGGATTGATGTGGTGGTTTTTCAAACTACATATAACGGGGTGTAATGTTTGACTAAGTCAAAATATTATTGTGTTCGTTTGTCATCGTGATTTAGACGTGAGTGGGTGCAATCCCGTTCACACCATTAGAGATTGTGTAATATACTAATATTAAAGGCCAAGTTGTAAAGAAGAAAAATTACTACTCAATCAAATACTTATTTGTATAAATCATGTGAAGTTTAAATCATATATAAAGTTTATATAGTAATGGGGTTGTTGTATAATGATAGAGTATTGTCTCTGAAATTTCTGTTTATTGAAATGTCTCGGATGCTATTACAACAAAGGTATGTTTGGCTTTGGATGATGAAATAAACATGTGAATTGAAATAAATGAAGCATGAAATAGAAGATTAGATCTTATTGTGATGATGGTGGTAGATAAATTGAAATGTCTCACTATTATTTTTTAAAGTTGAGTAAAACAAAAAAGACGAAGAAATAAAATACAGTGGTGATAGTTGTGGTGATGGTGATTCGTGTTTGGTTGATGGTAGTAGTGGTGGTGGTTAGTGTTACTGGTGGTGAGTGATGGTGGTGGATTGGGTCATAAGTCGGGACATGTGTCAGGTTATTATTTCAACGGAAAATGATTCTGGTCATGAATTAAATAAAACATTTGATCATTTCATTCTTCGAAGGAATGAAAAGAAAACAATTGTCCCAATACAATTAAAAACCATTAGATGTGGGGATCTAATTTCTTGTTGAATAGTTTTTTTCATTCCTATGTGATTAACAAATATTTTTTTTTTTCATTCATGCATACCAAATAATACCAAAATATAATAATATAGGGTGTAGTTTAGAAATAAAAATATAATAAACTAAGAGTAAGCTCCATGCATAATAGCGATATACATACAGCCATATCAAGCAGCATCAATGTCATACCATCATAAGTGTCCACTAATATTAAAAAAGTTAGTATTATAAAAGAAATGAAATATAAAACCAAATGAAAAATAGACGTATCCACAACATTTTCTTAAGCTTAACAAGGTAGAATACTAGATTGTCTAGCTTACACGGGGTAATATAGGGTATTTGAAGTATAAGTAAAAATACATGCATGCAAACATAAAACATCTAAAACAATTAGTAAGTCGACCTAAGACCAGCACTTTACGACGAGTTGTTAAACAAAGAAAAAAAAGGTAAAAACGTTGAACCACACATGCACGATGCGGCGTGTTAACTCGTAAAATTTAGACCAAAACGTAAAATTCAAAAATTAATATGAAAAGTATAGGGGGACTATATTGAAAGTAAAAAAACTATGGGTTGAATTAAAAGTATTGAATTAAATTATAAAAACTTAAAGATTAAAAAAATAGACAAAAGGTAGGTACAACCCACTATACATATGATACAATCCATGATGTATTAAATTATCGCTAAAAAAATTCTAAAATCTATACTAATAAATAAAAATATCTATAAGTCATATGATATTTTTCAACATTGTTATCTAAACTCTACCTAAAATATAAACATGTATCGTTACTAGAATGAAAATTAACAATTTAATGATACATTAAATACTAATAATTGTTTATATACTTTTTAAATTATAAAATATATTTTTTGATAAACTAAAAATATGTTTGTTTTTAATTAAAAAATATAACTTCTAAAATATATTTGTATGAAATATGAAGTTTATAATACACATAGCTTTTAAAAAATGACATTATCTAAAAAAATATGTCTTTACAAATTTAAGTGTTTGGAAAAAACAGTTATTTAAAGCTAAAGTTTGTAACGATGAAAGTTTGGTAAAATGATGTTATTGTTCATTACATAAAGTAGTTGATTAACGTAATTTCAATAATATTATATCTCAAAATAATTATTTTCATAACTTTTTTAAATATAAATAATAACTATTAGTTTAATATATTTATTCAAAACGTATAATTCACGAGTTTTTTTAATTAGTTTATGTATTAACTAAAGATTTCGTGCCTTAAGCTGGTGAAAAAGCTAGTGCTCCAACTTAACCATACTGATTATCCACAAAACATAAGTTATTATTTTAATCATTTGAATATAAGTTATGACTAATTTTTCTTTTTTCTAATAGAAATCTGTTGATGCTAAATTTAATAATGATTATCATATTATTATAAAAGAGCTTATATTCCAACGGTGGACTACTTCGCAAGTGATTTTTTTATTTTGGATAACGTAATATTTGACTTGAAATAATTTAACAAAAAGTATATAACTAATTATTATACAATTAATACCAATGACCAGGTGATATTGTTAATCATAAAAGTGATAGTGGATTTAATTCTTTATAGTTACAAGTTTAAGTAGAATTAGATGTTCCAAAAAATTGTGCCTTTGGAATGGAACATATGCCTTTGGAACATATGTGAAACAATTTACATGATGGGAGACATATATTCAAGAGTTTCACATTACAACACCAGACGATCAGGAAACCATTCCGATCAAGTCAAATTACAAACATTAGAGGTATGATTGGTATGTGGTAGTGGAATGAACAAATGAAGAGAATGGATGGGAGGATGAACCATTACAATTTATTATTATGTTTGATTACAAGAACAAACTAGTATTAAGCTCCCTGCGTTGCAGGGGGCGTAAAATCGTGTCAAGTAGTACCAATAACACACCATTATCAGTGACCACTAACATCGAAAAAAATCTTATTAAAAAAAATAAAAACGAACGAAAAGTATGTATAAAAATGTTGAACTGTGTAGAGGAACGTAAAACATATAAAACAATAAGTAAATTGATCTAGAACCAACGTGTTACAATGACGTCGTTAAACAGGAAAAACATAAGGGTGAAAACGGTAAACCAAACACGCAAGTTGCGGTGAGTGAACTCGCAAACTTTAAACCGAACCGTAAAACAAAAAAAATTGTGAAATATTAAACCAAATCATAAAACAAAAAAATTATGAAATATGATAAATATAGGAGATAAAAGTTAAAAGTAAAAAAATATTAGGGTCAAATTGTAAAAATATTGGATTAAGATAAAAAAAGTTAAGAATTAAAAAAAAAGACAAAAATCAATACAACATATTAAGCACATTATACAACTCATTAAGCATAGAAAAATTAGTAATTAGTAATATATAAATATGATGAATGTGAGAATTCGTGAGTAGAGAATTATGGAATGACCAAACTTCTTTTTTGAAATCAATGTTTGCAAGGAAGGGGAGAAAACTGTCGGAGGCAAATTTCATATAAAAATATTACACTTTTTACCCTCAAGTTTCACATGTGAAATTTTGGTGAAATCAAATTTTCATGTCGTTAGCCTGAGATTGCGGGTTTGTAGGTGGTAGTGGTAGCCTGGGATGGTTTCGAAAACCACGATGCCTAATTCGAAGATGGAAATGGGGATGGCCGATAGTGGGAAATCGGTGGTTTTTCTAAAAACCATAATGACAACTGCTTTAGAAAACCCTTTTAGCTGAGAACAAAGGTAGATAGCGGAGGTTGAATGGGTTCACATGCTAGAATGATTTTAAGTCATTGTTTGGTGGTGGCAAAAAACAAGGGTGGTGGTTATCGCCACTTCTTGTCAGTGGTGTAAGATGACGAAGATGGTGGTGGTGACCGAGGTGACTGGTGGTGGCAGAAGAAGAGGATGGTAGTTTAACTAAATTAGACAACTAATCTCTTTATTAAATTTGGTATATTACACCAACTAGTCTTTATATACGAAAAGACTTACATAAACTTACATTCAACACAAAATATTTAATGGAGTTAATGAGTTGAATTTAACTAAAACAAATTGAAAACCATATAAGTAAAATCAAAATATTAAAAACTTTTTGATAAAAATTTTATTTGAAACAAAACACAAAAAAAAAGTTAGTAGAAAATATTGTATCTTTTTTTTTTCAAAATTAGAACATTGAGCCAGGGATATGTGAACTCTTTTATAATAGGTAAGTATTGATGTCATTTTTCAATAGATTCTTCGTGGAAGATTGCTTGTAGATTCACTTTATACAAAGTCAAATACAACACAAAGTCAATAGTCAACCTTTTGAAATTGATCACTGACGATTTGCATGGGCCTATTGAGTTGGTGAAGACGTGAAAACATATCTTCTAAAGTTTTATTCCAAGTTGTTTTGGGTTTTGTCATGACCTTTTTGTTAAATTATCCAGATTAAGAAATTATTTTCGTTTATGATGTACCTTTTAGTTGTATTTTAAAAACTGTTTACACATAATTTAGTACCTAAAAAGCAAGACTTATTCTTTCTCATAATTTTCAAACCATAAATTCAAATTATGAAACATACTACATGAAAATATACAAGCATAAGAGGAGGGAGTGGGTGAATAAAAAAGGATTTGGTTAAATAGACACTTCAATATTTTAAATCAACACACTAAAATTTCTATACGTGTCATATAATCCCATACGCGTCGTATAGAGGGAGTCGTATAGGGTTGTATGTGTCGTATAGGGCTATATGTGTCGTATAGGGCTATATGTGTCGTATAGCCTTCTGGCAGCCCCCTGAATTTTTCCTTGTAGTCACTGTCGAAATTCGCTATACGCATAGTATAGCCCTATATGTGTCGTATAAGAGGGTCGTATAGAGCTATATGAGGCGTATAACTCTCTGACAGCCCCTGAATTTTCCTTGTTTTTAATGTATTCGACCATATACGCCGCGTATAGACCCATACGCGACGTATAGAGGGGTGTCGATTTATATGAGTGGGTGTGACCCATAAAAAAACCATAGTCGATCACTCCATCTGGACGTCACGTAAAAGAAATTTCTATCGCCCTCTTTCAAAAAGATGGGGTGATATTTTATGAGTTGACTACACTCATTCACTCAATGCACACCTTTTATTGTATAATTTACATTTATCACGGTTAGGGTTGTTTGGTAATTTCTGAATAATTAAATGTTAAACCAATAAAAGGTGTAATCATTAAGTGTTGAATCATTAATAGGTTTGAATCATTAAAAACTAGTATATCGCTTAACTATTTAAAGACAAAAGTCTGATCAATTCATATAAGTGGTCTTAACCATTCAGCATCAGACCTCTTAACAATTTAATACTAGTATAATGCTTAAACATTCAGATGCAAATATTTGTATCATTCAGATATTTGCTCGCGAAACAAACAGTCTGAACCATTGAGTGTTAAACCATTCAAACATCACTAAGATGTTGATTCAAATATTATCAAACAGTCCCTTAATCTCTTGACTCCACACTCATAAATACTCATCTACAGTGCCACTAATTCAAAGAATGAGATGGTGTTCCATCTTATAACTCTCTCCCACCTAAGAGCATCCAAAGCTAATTTCTTATTTTATGTAAGTTGGTGCTTTATATTATATGGGATGATTGTAAGTGAAGAAAAAATAAAATTTATGGGGGTTGCACCATGATTTCTCATATTTGGGGAATTACGGTACAACCCCCATAAGTTTTTTAATATTTCTAAAAGTGGTTGTAAGTGGATGAGAGAAAAAAAAGATAATGATAAACTGTGAAAAAATATTATTTAATTGAAAAGAAAAAAATAATAAAGGTTTTTAATGTATTTATAAGAATGGGAATGAATGATGGATTGTAATTATAAACATGTAAACAAATTAAATCTTATTTTAGTATTTGACCAATCATTAGACTTCTAACTGAACGAAGTTAAGCAAGCTTGAAATTTTAACCAAACTCAATAAGACATACCATATTCTTTGGCATAAACACATGCAAACATTTTTTTATTTTTTAGATGAAATCACAAGAGTGATCGACTTTGTAAATGAATTATACATACATATCAGAATTTAATAAATTATTCTTTTAAAATGGAATACATGACCTTAACTCACGGTTTACTTTATATTAAAGTACCTAACTAACTCTATTAATATTGGCTCGTCATATTATGGCGACAACGTTATTATAATATTATGTAGTATTTACAGATTTACTTTATATAAAAGTATCAAAATGATTTAATGATATCGACTTATGTGGCTCACGACATAAGAGTTGGTAAGAACCACCATTAGATTTCATATTGAAAAAAAACATATATGTATAGTTAGACAACAATAGGGGTACTTGTTTCGGTTAAAATGAGATATTTAAAGACTTTATTAAAATAAATAGTTTTTGGGTTTAAGTTTAATTCGTGATAGAAAAAATAAAAGTGAGGGATCTAGGTTGGGTTAGGGCGTATTTTCACCTGATGTGGTTGCCTATGTGGGTGGTATCAAATTTACTACTGATGGGAACAGTTTTGTTGGAATTTTGGACACAAAATAATTATATTTATATATTTGTTATATAAATTGTTATTTATTAATTAGTTTAAGTTCTCGTTTTGCAACGAACTATACCATGTCCAAACTGAGCCTATGATGAATTGATATCGATGCTCGAAGTTGAGTGGTCGGAATGAAGAAAACGAAACTTGGGTGATTATTGTAGGAGATTTTGTAATTTCTTGCATAATGTTAATAAAGTCATGTATTGATTAACATGAATATTTTATGTTTTGACTAAGTCTTTTAATAAATATTATAAATGTTTATTTTGAATCATAATTTTTATTAAAATTAATATTAAACATGTCATGAATAAAACAAAAATTTTAATTTGGTCTCATAAAACATTTTCATAAATCAAACGGGAGTTTTAATTGTTAATCAAAAAACTCACATTAATATAAACTTATTAGCATGAGTATATAAACAAACTCATGATGATGAAAAGGAGAAAGAAAAAATTTAATTTCTTGAGTGTTAACAAGTTTTATAGAAATTTAGAAAGTAGTACTCTCTAAATTATTTTCCTACATCATCATCTTTAATCTTGTTTCACATAACTTCATAACACATATACTTTACTCGATGATCTCTTGGGCCGAGGTACTCTCCGGCAGTACATACTGCTTTGGCTGTTGTACCCTGGAAAACAGACCCGTTGTTTTGAGTAGAAACGCGAAATCTGTTTTAAGGGACCCATGTCTAACACGATCCTCAACCACAACCGTCAATCTTTTGTTTGTTATTTGTTGTAGTCAAGGAGTATACTTGAAGATTCGAACGTGATGAAGACTCGTGTCAAGAATAATATATAAAGACTCGTTGGAGTATATACTATAGACGAATGTTCGAATCAAGTTTGGTACATAAATATTGCTTGTATTTATTTTTTTCTAGTCGTATTTGTAAACGGTATTGTACTATAATATTTCACATGGCTAACGAGAATATCATTAGATAATATTTTTAATATAAAAATGAACTTAGTCCTACAAGACTGATGTACGAACTTCCCTTCGGATACCTGCCAAATCAACGCCCAAATGTTAGATGCTTGAATGGTAATATGATCGGTTTGATCAATAACCTGTCACTGATAAATTAGAGGTTTAAAAAAAGAGGGTACTTAGCTTTGTAAGAAGAATTGTGTTTGAATATCATAATCACACACACCTGATTTCTTACGCGTTTATATGAATTCACGGTTTTATATTATTTAATAGAATATTATTATTCTTAATAGATCAGGGATCGGTTTGATATACTCGGCATACTAATATCATTGGTTCCCAACTAGATTACGAAACAAATATAATAAATTGATTAAGAGTTGATGTAATAATACTAAAGAATTTTATTCTAAGTTATTCCTCCTTATGAAAATGAACCAACCAAAAGTCATCAGTTTGAGTTGATTAATGAGTTTTGTGGTTTAATTCATAATAATTGGAAACAGTGGCGGAATTTGAGGAAAGATGTGAGGGTGAGGTGGGGGGCGAAAGTCACGAGATTTAAATCAGGAGGGCCGAACTTAATACATATAATTTTTTTTGTTGAAATACGTATAAATTTCAACTACCGAGCGAAAAAACAAAGGGAGCCATTAGTTTACTAAAAACTAAATTTGGTAAACTATAGTGATTGAAATAGAAAATTCACAAAATATCAGGGACCAAAATAGCATTTTACTAAAATTTTAATTTTAATATTGATCATGTTCTTGTCACATTTGTTAATCTAATGTCTCTGCGAAAGAACCCATGGACTTAATGGTGTGAACTATGAAGTTGACAATGAGAATAATAATCTTTACTCTTTATACTGTACCCATCGCGCGCCCGCGGCTGCGCCCGTCGCGTGGATTGCGTCCGCCGGAAGGGCGGCGATGGGGTGTCCCGCCTGTGGGTGGGTGCCCGTCCGAAAGGGCCGGAGAAGGATGGGAGTGGTGGGCCCCACCACCATAAATAATTAATTTAAAATGTTTTTAATTA
>BJCM01008381.1:0-15774 GCA_018326385.1 Flaveria bidentis
TAATAATAATAATAATAATAATAATAATAATAATAATAATAATAATAATAATAATAATAATAATGGTGAAGCTTGCGACGGCGCGTGAGTGTCGAACCTACGGGCCGGGGCTGAACCGGAGCCGAGGGGAGTACATGAACGCCGGAGTGTACGTGTGTTCGACGATTGTTTTGATATGTGGGTTCGTGTTGTTGCTGTTGAATGAACCGAAACCGGGGGTTGTGGTGGTTCTGATTGGGTTGACGTTGATTGTGGTGGTGAATATACATGATCTGATCGCGCATTTGGCCGGAATCGATTATCGAATCGGGTTGGTGGAGCTCGATATTCAGCTTCTGCTGGTGGAGGTTGCTGTTCCGGTGGTTCAGGCTTTGGGTGGCGTTTTGTTCTTCTTGGGACTTCTTTTGCTTCTTATTCAGGTATCATGAAATGAATTTGTTTTGAATTAGATGAATTTTGCGATGTATTATTAATTGTTATTTGACGTTTTTAAATTTATAGTGGTTTATTGAGAAATCGCCTCTTCAAACGCTACCTTGTTGATTATACTTGTTGTATCCTGTTGACTCAGGAAGCATGTTACGTCTAAATTTTGTTGGTCACTCAAGCGGAGTCAATTTAACAACCAAGAATCCGCTGGTTTAATCAGCTAAAAATCACTATAAAACCGTCTCTTTTCTCGCAGTTTTCTCTTAAAATGTTGCATCCACTCGAGATGCTTTTCGGATGAGACATTTTGAGAGAAAAGTTAGGGAAAAGGGACATCTAGAGAATATTTATTATTTAAACTATAGATCACTAAACAAACTTTAAACCCTCTCCAAATCTAAAAATTTCCATGGTTTGTGGGCATGTTCCTGAAAAGTGTTTACTGTAGAAAAGACATGTACGGAACACCAAGAAATCAAACTGTTTTCAAAATATACCCACAAACTACCAAAAATCAAACTCTTTTTAAAATATAAAAAAAAAACAAACCACTATACAAGGCAGGTTTAAAAACATTCTATCATAAAATACAAAGTCACCACCCAATTAACAAGGAACTCAATATTGTGTTGGATGAATTGTGTGCAAAATGTAGGGTGATAAGGGGCACGATCAGAGCGGGCTCGAGGCACACGCGCTGAACATGGTGATCGCGGGTGCTGTGATGTGGGTGCTTGGTTCGATCCTGAATTCATGCCAAATCTATGAGAGGGCTGATGGGCATGTACAGATCCTGCAACAGAGTGTGCACATCCCGTTCTTGACGGGAAGCTTTTTGTTGATGGTGGGTGCTATTCTTAACAGGCGTGAGCAAGTCGGATATTCGCATCATGGTCTTCATCTCCTGGTATGTGTCCATAAGTTTGCCTTGTAGTTTTTGTTTGAAAGGCCTGAAACATGTTCAAGTAGGTCAATGTTGAAATTGTATAGTATTATAAGGGACCTAATATACAAGCTTTAGACTAATGCGTATTTGATGAGGATCTAACATATGAGGAAATTGTAAGAAACTGGATATTTCATTATCTATGTGAACATGGAAACATTACTAACACATACCTGTATATCTCCTATCCTGTGTATAGGAAGATTTAGTTAAGGCATTAATTATTTTGAGAAATAAAAACAAAACAAAAAATTTATGTTTCTAATCTTAAAAATGCTAAAAAAATTTAATCGCCATAAGTTTAGTGGTTATTATCTGTCACAAGTTTCCTAAAATTCAAAAAAATAAAAATAAAAATAAAACATGTTAAAGCAAATTAGTTTAAATTTTGGTTTATGAATGTAAGTTGTAAATGTGTTGGTAAATATATGTGAGTGAAATTCACCATGGTTAATACATAAATAAAAGATTAATTTAGAGGTAACTTTGTAAAATAATAATTAATTTTTAAAATTATTCTAATTAGGTCACTCATAAAGGTTTATTATCTCAGATCACTCATAACATTTATTGTCCTAATCAGATCACTAAAGTTTCAAAATATTTTAATTAGGTCATTCATAAGTTGCAAAAAAGTTTTAAAAAATTGATATGTTAAAAAATAATTCACAATACTCATTAAAAACTAAATTATTTTTAATAAAATGTGAATTATTTAAAAATTTTCAAAAAATATGAGTGACTTAATAGTAATTCTTCTAAAACTATAGTGACCTGATTGAAATAAAAAAATAATTAATGACTTAATTGGAGCACTCTTAAAACTTTAGTTATCTGATTCAAACAAATTAAAATATAAGCGACCTAATTGGAACATTATTAGAACTTGCTTACTATTATATAAAGTTTTCCCATTAATTTGTAGATTCGCAAGCCTAACATATCTTGTATCTTGTATATTTAGGCAAAGACAAAGTTCAAATAAAAATGCAATTAAAATTAAATAGTGTAAGAAATAATCTTAACCATCAATCTTCTTAATCAATGGTTGATATCAATTTGCAAAGAAGAGTTTGTTAGATGATTTTGGGAATTTTTACAAGTTCTCTCATTTTTAAATTCTCAAAGCTTTTATGCATGACATTATTTTTTATAAATACTCTATCATAAAAAACGAGCATTTTTTTATTTTTAAAACAATTACTATACAAAAAGATAATATTTTTTTCTTAGACTTTTAAGTTCATATATCGTCATTGTTTATTTACTACAGTTTATTGTCTTTTTTTAGTTATTGTGTTTTTCTTAATAAAGAATCTAAAAGACCTTTCTTTTTCTCATTCTATACTTTACTTTATTTACATGTAATAAAATACCTCAAAGCATTGTAAACTTTGCCTAATAAATTGAGTCTTTTTTTAGTCAAACTTGAGCAAAAATACACCTAAATCCAATTTTAAAATTTGAATGAGACTAGTAAGAAATTTGTTAAAGGATAAGTGGTTTGATATATTGTGATTTTTTTAAATGATGGAATTTTAAAAATATATAATGATGGAATAACATTGTTGTGTATATTTAATATGTAAAACACAATAACAAATTAACAATTAATTAATCTAATACATTAAAAATAGTGACAAAATAATACAATGTCTCATTGTATTTTTTGATTGTAATTGTGTTATCTTAACCACTATGAGTTTTGAAAAAATATATTGGTGAAATAACATCATTGTTTATTTATAATTGTACAACATGATGATGAAAACAAGTTTATATAATCTATAAAAAAACAATGACAAAATTAAAAAATTTGTTATCTTTAACACTATGAGTTTTGAAAAATAAAATGGTGAAAGTATATCATTGTGTCTTGTAATTGTAAAAGTTAATGATATATAACACATTTATATAATATATAAAAACATTGATAAAATAACACAAAATGATATAAAACGTAAAATATAATGATAAATTTATATAACAAATTATGTAAAATATATGACAATGAACTAATATTTGACGCAATAAGCGTATAAAAACACAAAGACCAAAATATCATCCTTGTTAAAAACAATAGAAGGACCATATTAAACCTACAATCCTTATTAGAATTTTTAGATTAAATAACATTTTTACTATAACCCTAACACATACATTATTGGGAGGAAGAAACCCGAAAACAAAACAATTTATTCTTCTAATCTATAAAAGCTAAAAATAAAAAAATGGTTGAAATATAATGTTATTTAATATTTAACAAAAATTCAAACAAAAAATTCAAGAAGGGTTATACATATTTTACGTTAACCGTTGGTTTACAAATATAAGTTAAAAATTCAAACAAAAAATTTGAGAGCAAGTTACTTTAACTGTTGGTTTACATATTTAACGTGCACATGTATAGGTTACCTCACCAAGAAGGGGTATACATGATTGCCCAAAGGAGGGTTATACATGACTGATTGATAACATATTTAAAACTTAAACTTATTATCAATATAGTTGAGTTCTTACCCTATTAATTACACATTTACACTATAGTATCTAAATCTATATACCAGATGGAAGTCTCTAAATTCTTCCTCCACATGTATTTCACCCTTGCAACAGATCACTTGAAGTATATACTTGTAAACATATTTCAGTGAATGCTTGTTAGTTAAATAGACAGACCATTATATCAACATGGTAATAAACATATCTTGATCTAATTGATACTATGAGAATTGATCATTTTGGTTGACTTTTTAATTTCAACCAGTTTATTCCAAAATCAGTTTAATGCAGTTGGTGTTTAGTATCTAAAGAATCAAATTCGTAATAAAAATAATTACTTTTTTTTTCATTTTCTGTACAGGGAAGGACTTGGATATGGACGAGTATGTTTGCAAGTCTCTTGTTACTTACAGGGGGTTTAGCAAATGTGGTTAAAGTGTTCAAGATGCTCCAAATGGATAGGCTAAGATTGGAGAAACTACGAGGTGGGGCCCAAGAGCGACTCAGCAGAGCCCGCGAAGGGCAGACGCCATTTCTTAGAGAAGAACGAAGAAGGTGGCCGAGGCATGTAGAAACCACAAGAGAACCGTCACCAGAACCTACACCATACAAGGATGTTCTTATTGGTGTTGGTAGATCCTAATTATTTTATTATGTTACATGATATGCTACCTTGTTGCATGTCTGCAAGTTTTACATGCCTGTGGTAAATACATGGTTTTCCAATCATGTTACTTTGATAGACAAGTTACCTCAGTATGTGTTATGTATTCACCTGGTGCTACAAATTGGTCATTTTTGCGGTGCTGGTTTAAAAAATTTCAACCGAGGGTCGAATAATGCTTACTAGATATTGTGTTTATTGTTAATACTATATAAGAAGCTGATCATGGACGGATGGAACTCTACCCTCAATAAGCCTAGAAATTTACATCCTGCAAGATCAGAATCATTGTGTCCTGTCAAGTCAGAGTTTGAATATCTAGAGGTTCTTTAGAGGTATTTAAAGATACTTTTAACAGCTGACGTGTGATTGTTTTGGGTTGCATTGATATCCTACTTAGAAGCATGTTGAGAACATAATGCTTATTGAGGTCTCCATCGAGGATCAATCATGGATGATCAAATCATAGAGTATGCACAAAGATGTGCAGGGACTCGGTGGAAGGTACAGGTCAAACACGAGACACAAATCACACAAAACACCTCTGGAATTCCACACAGAATGTGACATACTTATGGGGTATTAATTTCCTTACAATAGGCAGTTGTTAACTAACAAAACTAAACGTAACTAACCCTAAAGTTCATGCTAATTACAATCAGATTAACTTCTCTATATTGATTTTTATATTCTTACTGCTAATAAACATTAATCCGTTTGTTTTATGATTGTCTTGATCTTCCCATAATGTTTTGGGTTGCATTTATATCTTGTTAAGAAGCATTTGTGAACATAATGTCCAGTCTATTGGCTATAGGATGCAAAAGTGAACCACTTATACATTTATATGTTCGTTCATCAACGTCAACACCATTTATGACGGAATCTATGGAATTGATGTCAGAATTTATGGAATTGCTTGTTGTCATAAGAGTTTTAGCATATTGCCAATTTTCATAAGAGTTTTAGCATATAAACAAGATGAAAGTGAGCAGGGCTGGCTCAATGTTTTTTGGCCCCTAATCAAGCTGGAAAAAATGAGGCATATAAAAGAAAATACCAAATAGCTTATGTTTAAACACCAGATTGACGTATTTGTCTAAATCTAAATGCCTAAACACTCAAAAGGAGCCTAAATCTAAAGGCAATTTAGCAAATAATCAAAAATCAGTAATAAATAATAAATTTTCTTCAAAGTAGTAAATCAAATACTAAATCAAATAAATATTGTATAATAAATTACTAACCTTGCCTTGAACAAAAAGAGGCAAAAAATGCTACAGTTGGAAGCCCACCGTGCTTGTAGCCGGTCGGGCGTTCAGAACTTCAAAAATCAAAATTTAGATGCAAGGGCGGGTAGAATTTTGCTAGTTCTTAATCAGATGGAATTATGGAATGATGGTGATGACTAAAACAACTAATGAACGGGGGACCGTAGGTTTGCTCTGTGCAATTGAATTTTATGTCTCTTGAAATCCCAAAGGCCAAAGCCTAGTATAGAATTTTTTTTAAAAGACAGGGCCCTTTATCTTTAGGGGGTTCCAAGCACAATACATACAGTTAAAGATGAAAGTGAGTAGTTGTAAAGGAGATTTTTTGTAAACTTTGATTGATTTATAAAAATTCCTTCTTTAAATTATTTGATTTATAAATCTAAGAAGAAATTTAGTTCTCCTGTCATACCCATTTCAAAGTGATTGCTCATTAACTTTTAAAACTCATTACATAATTGTAGACATGTGAATCCAAAATTTATGTTATCGACATGCATGAGGATAACCTTCTAATCTTTTCTCAATAATAGAGTGGTTAAATTTTACCCTTCTGAAAAACCAATGATAAAAGAAATTTGGACAAAATAAAGTACCATGCTATTTTGGGAGTTTATTTCAACCTATAAAGAGCTTTATCAAACCTATATATATGATTTGGATATATAGAATCATCAAACCCTAGTGGCCTATGAACATATACTTCTTGGTCGATCTTGCCTTGAAGAAATGTTGACTTAACATCTATTTGGTAGACCTTATACCCTTGTATGTTGCAAACGTCAAGAAGATTTTGACATCTTCTAGTCATGCCATAGGAGCAAATGTCTTGTCATGGTCTATTCCTTCTTGTTGAGAATAACATTTGGCTACTAGTTTGGCTTTGTTCTTAACAATCACTCATTTCCATTTGATTTGTTTTCGAAGACTCATTTTGTTCTTATAACATTTATGACGTGGTTAGGTTTGACACCTAGTTACCATTATTTTTCTCTTTTGAACTGATCAAGTTCATCTTGCTTGGATCTAATTGGCATCTTTTAGAGCCTTAGATGTTTTTTCAACTCTACGAGGGTACATATAAGCATGCTTAGATATTGATCTCGTTTAAACACCATATTTGGGATCCCCGAAGATCAATACTTTTTGGGATGATCTTTAGTCCATTTATTGAAGAAGGTAACTAAGCAAAGTCACCCACTGGTGTTATACTTGAACTTTAAAAAATATCATTGCTCCTTCTCAACTGATTGTTTGACTTAGCCTTAACATCAAATAGAAGATAATTTAGAAAATCAAATATAAAAATCAAATATGTAACTAGTAGAAAATTAGAGGTTAGTTATGTTACTTAATAACCATCTATTGTAAGGGTATAAATACCCATCGTGTATAACATTTACAGTGTCAAATTCATTTGTGAGTTTGTGTGTATTTATTGTTCTCATATCTTGATTTACCATGAGTCACGACAACATTTGTGCATACTCCTAATCTTGTTCATCCAACACGAAATTGATCCTACATAATCGATCCGAAGGGGCCTTAACACTGATAGTAAATACAAAACCCTCCTAAGCAGTGTTCATTTGAATTTTTATGAAACGTGACTTCCTAAACAATGAAGGATGATGTGACCTATCCTTTGTCATACTAGAACTATCTTCTACCAGATCCTCAAAGTACTTATTATATTGATATACGTGCTTCGAGTTATGTTTGTAGATGTCACACCCCTCGTCGACGGCGGAATCGCAAGGAGGTGATGTAATCGGATATATTGAACAGATGGTACTTAAGGAAACTTAAATTTCATTCATGCATTCAAAATAAACTTAGGCAACAAAGTATTAGGGTACAAGTTTTTAAAGATTCAAGTTTATGAGCCTAGCATCCTAAGCTTACACAAAATAATCTTCTGTTGTGCCCTAGTCATGCCATACTTAAGTGAAGTCAAAAACACTAACCTTGGTAGTTTTCTAAAAAACATGTTAAAATAGGTTAACAATAATGTTGGTGAGCTCATAGATTTCTGCCACACCCTCAAAATCCATGTGCGGAGTTTTACCACAAGTCGTGTGAACAAATCAGGATCACAGTCACTAGTTACTCAGAAGGACACTATATACCACATTTAAAACAAAACTAAATAAAGTTCAAACTTGAAAACCATGCGGAAGCGTTTAATAATTAAAACAAACCCAAAGTATATAAAAAAATGCATAATTTGGCAAAACATGCGTCAACCCAACAAATTAAAATCCATAAATAATAAAAAAAATAATGTCTTTTAGCTAGAGTCTTAGAATGCATGTTGGACCCTAACGGTGCTCCTAATGACAAGTAGAGTTAACGACCTGAGAATAGCATACTAAAATGTCAACATAATGGTTAGTGAGTTCAAGAGTTTACGTTTACGTAAATAATAACATTTGCATAACATAAGAAGTGCTTTGAAAATATATAACTAGTCTATATTCACAAGTAATAACCATAGTGATTTTGCGATCGAAGCTGACTGTATTTCGTTTGTTGCCTCCCATCACGATTTATCAGGTCGTGTTGATGTTTGTGTTTAGGATAAAATTGCACCCGTTTGACCTCGAGTCGCACAGGTGGGGCTCGTCAGATCCAGTAGTACTACCCAAGATTTCCTGTTAGTTACCTTTAATTAACGATCCGAAAGTGTGAGGACTTTCAAGGTATTAAGCACTATGTTAAAATATACACAACTTATAATAATAAAATAGCGTTTATTCCAACCAACATTCATAGTGACAATCAATCCAATCCTAAACATGATCTCCTAATTACTAACCATAATTCATCATCATGTATGATCACCACAATCTATACTCCATACAACTCAAATAACACATTCTATCATATCAAACATCATCAACAATCATTCTAACATGATCCTAACATCACATGCATACCAAATCCATCACATCCAATGTTCTACAAAAATAAAGTTTCCCTTTTGGGAATGATCCTAACATCACATGCATTCCCAATCCATCACATCCAATATTCTACAAAAATAAAGTTTTCCTTTTGGGAAAGTAACACGCAAAAGTGATCTAGCATCTAATTCAATCATAATTCCATAAATTTTATACCAAACCAAGTTCATAACATTCATTCTAACATACTAATCATCACCAAATCATCCAAATTCCCAAACATCATTCACAAAAGTTTCTACTTTTAGTAAGTCATGATCAACACCTTAAATTCATGGATTTTCTTGCACAATTCAATTAAACTAACATCCAATCATTGTATCTAACATATAACATCATCAAATCATAAATTCCAAGAACAAAAAGGTCCCTCTTATGGCAATGTATGAACTAGATTATCAAACCGTAGATTTCTTGTACAATCAACATAATCTAGAATTCATACAACCTAACTAACATCATATAATCATCTAACAATCATCAATTTCATATTATCATCATCAATTTCAAGCTAGAGTTTATCAAGAATCAAAAACTATGAACAACATGATAAAACATACCTTTAAACGTTTAGAAATCAACAATTGGACTTGTAAAACACCTTGCAATGCTTGAACTAGATCAAAATAGATTTGTTCTTGTTGTTTCTTGATCAATTCACAAAGAGAGAGGGTGGGAAGGGGTTTACGACCGCAAATGGGGTTTGGGGCTAGGGTTGGGTTTAATTTTGGTAATATTTGGTTAAAAGGTAATTACAAAATAACCCTTTTAATATATTTTGTAAAAACTAATCTTTCTAATACTTTTTAAATAGTTTTAAAAACTAATTATAAGTATTATCAACCAATAGTAATAATCATCAACATTTGCAATAAGTCACACAACACACGAAATATATATATATATATATATATATATATATATATATATTACACAATCACAACTAATAATTAACATTATTAATTAGATTATTATTGTTTATCATTGATTATTATTATTAAGTCATCAACGTTCAATGACAACTAGTCTGTGCTCATGACACGTGTATGCAAGACCTAACAGAACTAACGGAGTTTGGTAACGGAAACTTACTGGATGTCATAATTTTAGGACTCGATAAGTATTTGTAAAGTAAGTACTCAAGTATGAATCAAGAACTCATCATTTAAAGTAGTCATAGCACAAGTAAGGATAAATGTATTTATGAGTCCACAACAAAGCCTTTGACTGCATGCCTCGTTCAATACTTATTTCAAGTACAAACATAGAAGTCAAGTTATAGTGTGTGTGGTAATAATCATTCAATATCATTGACTATGGATTTACACGTTCCAATCAGTCGAGAGATTGGGGATTGTCAGTCCCGATAGTACTATCCATATTAAACCGACAGCTCCATCCTAGAGTTAAATAGTTATGTAAGATAGCGAGGTTTGAGTAAGTCTAACTCAATATATTAACATTTGTCACCAAAATATGTATAAGCATAAGACATAATAGTATGATTCATGTAAAGTCGTTAAGTAACATGTTTCTCCCCAAAATCAGTAAAAGAAAAAGGGGCTACGAAAACTCACTTTCTGATACGGATCACGTGAAACAAGAGGGATTGCACTTAAACCAAAGCAGTTCCTACATATACATGCAGTGTGCAAATAAGGCTTACATTCCCATGAATAAGTCGTTATATCAAGTGACGCGTCAAGTGTTACATGAAATAAGTTTACTTTTATTTTATTAATTAAAAAGTAAACTTATTCAAATTTATGGTTTTGTATGTATTACGACCGTTAGCAATTACCGATTATGAACTTGACTTTAAAGTAAATAGTGTATAAACATAAACACATATTATGAAATGAGCATATTTTGTCATAATTATAAGTTCAAATGTGATTATACAATATTTTATGATTTAAAGTTTGTTTATTTGATTTCTGCATTTTTAAGTGTCATATTATGCTAGAGTTTTAATTAATCAAACATACAAAATAAAATATGAGATTTTTATCATACATAAATATGCATTTTAACTTACTAGAAAGTTAAGTATAACATGGAGTTCATTTAGTAGTTCAAAAATAATTATATTCTTTTAAAAATAAGTGCAACTATATTCTAGAGTTTCAAACTTATTTCAATAGGTTGAGGGTTGAAAACTTAACCATTTAAAATGAGACCATTTTAGTTTTATAGCTAACTCATAAAACTAAGTTCCAGAAAAAGAATCAAGTCAACTGAATAAACATTGATGGAGTTGTAGCCTCCCAAAGTTGACCTAATTAATCTGTTAAAATGATCGGTTTTGACATTTCGTTTTAAAACCGAATTTTGAGAGCCCAAAACTTACTGAAAATTGTGTATTTATTATGGTTGGAAAGATAACTCTTTGAACTTAACTTTAGGCTCACACATTGTCCAATTTGTTTTTTTTTGACCAAGATATGGTCGTTTAAAGATTGATTCAAGTTTCTGTCCGAACTTGCTTTACAAGTCAAATCATTTTTAAACATCTTTTTGGTATGAACAAGTAATGCACTAGTTTCTTGAATATAATATTAGATGACTTAACCACATATATATACTTATAATATCATTATCTTAAACATATTTAAGTGTTTATTGAGTGTAAAAGAATGATTACCTTAACGTTTGCTAGAAACAAAGCTTGAAAATAAGGTTACACGTGTTGTCATAGGATCATTTCTTATTTTATATCTTAAACTAATCTAAGTAGGCATCCTATAAAATAATAAAATCAATAAAACATATCGGAATTTCAGAAATGTTACAGTAGATATGATGAGAGCATTAATGGGAATTGAGGATCTGGGAGATTCATGTCAACAATAAGGGATTGAGCGTTTTATGAAACCAAGTAGGGATGGGGTTAGGTACTTTTATGGAGATCGTGGGCAAGCAGATACTTTCATGTATTGTTTTTCTGTTTAATAAAGAGAGAGTTTCCTTTCTCTTTCAGTTTATTATAAAGCGAAAATGGACCCAAGCGTGTCTTTATTTTTAATCTTGATTACTCTCTGATCACCTACAAAAACATTGAGCGTCTTGCTTCCTTGGAATATTACAAGTAAAATATGTTATACAATAATACCCAGGTCACAAATTGTTAATGTTATGGGACAGCATTATATTTATTATTTTCAACCTATCCAAGTAACCCAAGGGTACGAAATCGTATATTTATTGCTGAATAAGATTACAGGTTCAAACTTGTGTGGAGCATATTGCCAAAAACTCAAACGTATAAACAAGAAAACAATGTGGTTATAAACTCTAGCCCTCAGAAGATTATTATTATAGGTGGAACAAAATTCAATGTAACAAATGAATGAATAACTTTTTAACTTCACCATATATGTTATTTATCCATGAGTTGACTCTGTGTAACGTACAGCTTTGGTTTCAACTTTGGCTTTCTGTCTTGGTTTCAGTTGCGGTTAATGATTCGGGTTTGGGTTCCGTTGCCGAATCATGATAAAGCTTCACTACTATGCATGTGATGTTATCTGCACTTCCACAGCTAAAAGCAGTTTCTATCAACTTTTTAGATGCTGCCTCAGGTTCCTCTTCACTTTGAGCAATTGAGACCGCATCCTAGTCACCAAAGCCATACAAAAAATCATACTTATAATAGTTATATACAACAAAAATAGTTATTTTGGGTTCATATTTCATGTAACTAAATAATCAGAGTTTGTTAAACATTCAAAATCCAAACACCATCTCAGACAGCCATTTTGTTACAGTATCTGATTATTATTATTTCATATCACATGATTGACTTCAAACTTAATGCAAACACACTCTAAACTAATTATTTAATCAAACTTGTTTTCTCATTACACCATGAAACTAGAAACTAGTTATTTGCAACTTGGAAGCGCGGTAATCAAATAATTACTTTCGAAACGCTATGCCAAACACCCTTATCATCTTGATGGCACAAGATAGAAAATATAACCACCATCGTGACTTACATCATTAGGTACTACATCCCAGAGACCATCACTTGCAAGAACCAACATTTCAAATTCATTGCAAAGCTCTTGTTCCTTAACAAACAGGAAACAAAAACCTTAGCCAAGAACAGTAATTTATCATTAACAAATGAAACCTTGAACTGGTGTACTGGTTACCTGAATGTCAGGTTCAGCAACAACAAATGGCTTCAGCATACGGTTTCCAAAAGCACGCGACATTGCTAAAACACCTCCAACCCTCCAAGTTCCTAGTTGGCAAAAAGATGAGATGAATATTTGAACAATTCCAAAAATAGTTGCTAAAATTCATTTGCAGAATTACCTGCCCACATCACAACCCCACCAGCACTTTCGATTCTCTCGCGTTCATCACTTCTATTTGGCTTATGATCCTCAGAAAGGGGAATAGCTGTTAATTGAAAAATGTCAGACAGTGTTTATGATATTTATCAAGTTTTCAATATAAATCATCATTAATGTAAAAATCATTTCCTTTATTTTGATACAAAATACTTCTCTTAAACCAATAATGAATTACCTTTGCCTGCTTTTGATATTATAGTTCGAGAATCTCCAACATTGGCAACATACAAACGATTGCCTACCAAAATTGCTGTTGAAGCAGTAGATCCATCATCACGCGAATAATCCTTCTCAGATTCCAAAAAATCCGAGTCTGTTTGTTGATAAGTTTCACCTGCAACTCCGTTCCAATCTAAAGTTTAAACTAATATTTTCTACAGAAAATAAGAAAGAAGTAAATTATACTTGTGATGGGGACTCACTTAAGGCCATTTTAGTGTTTGTCATAAACTGTGGATGCCTTATGAGGTTATTAAAAAGATTTTGCTTCAAATACTCAGCTGCTCGTGAACCACCATGGCCTATACAAACATATAAATTTCCTCAAGCCAGTGTCCACCTTGTACATTCAGAACAAATCATAAAAAAAATTGTTTTTATAACCAAACATGTTAAAGGTACTGAAAAAGAATATAACCGTCGAATATCCCAAATAGGCAAACGGTCTGCCCATCAATCTTGCAAGTTTTGACATCAAAGAAATCTTCCATTGTTGCCCTTTTTCCCCTAAAACTTGAAAATCCACAACTCAATCTTCCATCTTCACTGCCAACACAAAGCCACAAAGTATATCAAAGAAGCATGTAAATATAAAATCTCCAAAATATAATAACAAAAAGATCAAGAGCTAGAAGATAGTCAATAATGAAAACAACATTCACCTCTTCCATCCACCACTTGCATAGCAACCACCATCTTTCTTCTCAAGTGAAGTTATAGTCATCAAACTCCTGTTGGTGTTAGCATCCATATCCGCCATCGGTTTACTAACTGTCACTTTTTGGTCAATGGACGGCGTTAATGCAGGAACAGTATTCAGATCCTTCTTATGGATTTCAAAATGAACAGATAGTTGTGTAGTTTTTAAAACACGCGCTGTCCTGAAGTAACTTCCACATAACATCTATCACTCCACAAGCTGGTTGTCCTTATAATCTAATACTTTCACCACAAGAAACCAAATAAAACTTCCTGGAAAGTAGAAACATCAAAATGATAGAACATCAAAAACAAACCATAATCATCATTCGTAAACAAAAAAAATTCTAAAGCAACTGAATCCAATGAAGCAATGGTATGCAAGAAATAAAGGGTTGCATTCAATATACAAATAAAACAAATCATAATCATTTTCCATAGCCACGTACATTATCTTATAATCAATATTTTTACTTACATAATTGTAGAACACGAATTTAAGACCGTAACAAAACTGCCACATTTTCCAATAACACATGAAACCATAATCTTCATGAAACGGTCGAAACCATATATGTATCTTACCCTAAACGAATCAAATGTTACGCATTATGAAATCAGAATGCATGAACAACGATCTGAAAATCTTACTTTACAGTGCGAAAAGCCGAAAACACAAGAGATATAGAAACATGAATCCGAAACCCTAAAATTGCATGTGATCGAATTGTAGAATAATTGTTTTTGGATTTGTTTTAACCACTTAGAATGTAAATTAGCATTGTCTTGTGGCAGAGAGCAACTGCGTAAAAAGGTGTGCCACGTGGCAGCTTGATGCATTGAAACCATCTGCACCTTTCAATGAAAGTTTGATACACATTCTAACGGAAGTATTAATACAAGGCCTGAATTGTTAAAAATTTACTCTAGAAGAGGCAAAAAGAGGAACTCTAATAGTGGCTAAGGAACATTCAGGGAAACGGTAGTATTTAGTAAGGAGAAATAATATGGTGTGAGGTAGGTCTATGTTAGTTATCCTATTTTGTAGGCTCCTGCAATAGTGCAAGGAGAGAGGGATAATTCCCTGGAACCTTCGTTTGTTTTGTCCATTTTTGTGGTTTCTTTCCCGAGTTATCTAAGAACTCCATTAAATTTCTATAGTCAATTCCTTCTATTGAGTTGTGTTGTATTAATTGTGGTTTGGTTTTCCCATCATTGGTCCGACCTGCTTGATACTTGTCCGGAATTACTTCACATTCGTTCTCATTTCGTGGAGACGCGCACAAATTCTCGATTAGATGCTCAAGAGACACAAACCAAACAACTCCAATCAGACGTTTCCGACATAAAAGCTGCAGGATCGATGTTGGTCACTAAACATAATGTTTTCTCTCAAACTCACCTAGAACAAGAATCAGGTTTAGAAAGAATCCGTAAGAGTTGATCACAATATAGAAAGTAATAAAGAACACAGAAAGTAATTTTCAAGGTACTTTTATATATTGCTTCTCAACTCAATAATACCAGACTCTTACAAGCAGTTGTTACAATGAGTTACAAAGAGAACCTATATATAATACTACCTACAACCGGATATACTTTGATACCAGCTGGGATCCTTTAGCTAAAGCTTATACTATAAGACTATAGTTTAAGGTATCTCGGATAAAGTCTTATCTGAGATATGGTAGTCAGGACATGTCCCTAACTTACC